>BMAW01040219.1:76969-106533 GCA_019974015.1 Nephila pilipes
TTATTATTCATTTGTTAAAATACAACTTCAATATCTTCGTTAGATTGCGTTTAGATTTACAAATGTAATCGTTAGTAATAATAAAATACTTTTTTCATAAATTTGAAACTTACGTCTAGGTTCCACAACAATAAAAAATTATCGTTTGCTCAGCAAAGCGAACGTAAATCAGCTGGGGTTACCATAGTATAGCTTTTTAAAATTCACAATGCAAGGTCATTGAAATGCTTCGACTTGGCGGTGGAAGATATTTGGTGATGAATCCAAATTTCGGGATTCAACATTTACATTATATATGATAAACTACAATGCATCCTACTCAGCGGATTGTCTTGCGTGTTTCGCATAAAGAGTTTCTTCGCCAAAATCTTGCCAATCCTCCATTAGCGCCTCAATATTAAATTATTTATTATTTTTCCGTATACATATGAAAAAAAATATATATTCCGTTTGGCGTCGGTCATGTCATTTTTGGCGATAAAGTCGTCAAAAATGACATAACCGATGTATAAGAAAAGATTAATGGATTAAAATTACATTTAGAATAAGACTTCCGTAAAATCCGTTCTTAGTGAGCGTCTACATTGCAAAATGAGTAACTGTACCAAATTTCAAGTCAATCGGTTGTTTAGTCTTAGAGATATCGTGATGAGTCAGTCAGTGGTATTTCGCTTATATATATATAGATAAAAATTTTACCAGAGGAAATTTTCCTTTTGGTCCAAGCCACACTGTTGTAAGTAAATTACTTGATTTTATTATAAATTTTAAAATACACCAGGGACTTAGATCAACCTCTATACAACATTACATATACACCCGCAAAAAATGTTCCAAACAAGACAACTACAGAAGAATTAAGAAGTAATTGGGGGTATTTAATTTATTGGCACAGGACTGGAAATTGGTTATGATACGACAAAGAATTTTTTAAGTACCAGAACGATTATTGTAAAATCCTAAATGCTATGTTATACAACTGATAAAATGAAAAAAAAAAAAAATACAAAATTTGAACATTTGTGGTAGCCAATAAAAATGAAAATACAGTTATTGGCAAAACTTTTTTGAATGGAACCTAATCAATGGCAGGAAAAAGATATGAAAATAGGTAAAGAATTAACAATTTTGCGTACAGTAGAGCCCTATATTGTTTACGACTGCAAATAGTTTTGAGTACCCTCTCTCTGTAACCGCTAAGAGGAGTTGAAAGTTGACACATACTCTGTCTGGGTATTCTTAATGTCAATGTAAAGGTAAAATTTCTGAAAGAGTTTCAAAGCTAGTGAATTTGAGTAAGCGTTTCAGAAAAATGGTGCAAGTATCCCTCTAGTAACATGTCGAGCTCCTTTAGACCTATCCGTACAAATTACTATATTATCTGAAAACTTTCAATGAAAAGCAAATATTTTTTGAAAAAAAGTGATTTCGTTGATTGAAATTCCAATGCAGTCCGTCATCTTCATTTGTTTTTTTTATTTTAAAAAGATTTTTTTCCCCTAAAATTCTCATTTATAACAAAAAGTCATAAATTTATCTATAAATGTATCCAAACTCTAAATATTCTTCTAGGTGATCAAGATGGCAAGCATCGTTATTGTGTTCTTCATTTTCTACTGGTCTCCATTGCAAGCGGCTACACTCTACTCGAAAGTTTGGCTCTCGGGAACTCAGCAAGGAGAGGTGAGACTTTGAAATTCGTTGCTTTTTTAATGTCAAATCAAATTTTCGTTTTGAATCTAAAAGAGTTACATGAAGACAAGGAGCGATGTATTTGAGTATGACAAGTCAGAAAGAAGGAAGGAAATTGATTCATTGGTTGGTTTTGTTACAAGAACACTAGATGCAACACGAGTGATATTGGTAAAATGCCCAAAGAGGCTTGGCTCACTCAAGGTAGTTAAAGCTAAAAACTTTCCGAAAGGGAGACAATAACCCCCGCACTCATTATTTATTCACAAAAGAACATAATATATATATGTATTACATAACTTCGAAATTCAAATAAACATATACCCTTACAATGTGTTTAAAAAGCATGAAATGCACATGACCGGAAAAAAAAACTTATTGAAATTTTTTTTCTTGTAGATATCAGATGTATTACAGGCAACTCATAATAGTTTAAGTGACCCAATATAAAAAGCATCCACAAACTCGTAACCTTAAAATGAAGTATTATATAAAAATATATACATATACAAGGTAATTAATATATATATAAACGAGACTGACGCAATAAAACATTTTATTTTCATTTCATACAAATTTAATTATTATCACCTTCAACTTACACCCCACCTTTATCCCTGGAACAACCCCATGCGAATCTTCCATTGTTCGAACATTCGGGGAAGCCGATCATTGGAGAATGACCAGTTTTCCAATGCGGAGAGCAGATGTCAGATTTACTCATCTTCGCATTGGACATACTCAATTTACACACAAACATCTTTTGTTTGGGGAGGGTGCTCCCGAGTGTCCTTCCTGCCCTGTCCCCTACTCTATTCATACTATTTTAATTGACTGCCCGGTGTTTGATCATCATCGCCAGATTTCTTTTTCATTCATCAGTTTTAAATCCATCTGACTTGGTGGGGGAAACCCCCACCATAATTTATTTGCTTTTTTAAGACACATTCGCCTTTTCCAACAAATTTGAAGTCTTACCTTTTAACCTCTTTCATCAATACGTATCAATTTCATATTTTTAAAATATATTTAAATTGATTTTAAAAAAATGTTTTGGTGCAGCATAGCCTATTTTGGCTCTTGAGCCATTAAAACTCACTTCCAGTGTTCGAAATACTGCTGGAAGTCTTCTTCAGTTAGATTCTCCAGGACACGTGCCCCTTTCTCTTTCACAGCTTCAATGGATTCTAATCGTGTTCCATTTAATACATATTTCCCCATAGGAAACAGATAGAAGTCGATTACACAAGATTCGGCGAATAAGGCGGATGGTCTAACACTGAACCTGCGCAGAAACAACTTAACAGACAATGTGGAAGGAACTGGTACATTGTCTTGGAGGGAAAATTTGGCTTAGGAATTGTCTGTCAATTCCCACAGTCTCAGCAATCGCCCGAATACTGTCAGATCTGACGAGCCTCACTTGGCCCTTGATTATAGATAAAACCACAGCATACATAAAGCAGAGTGAGACAGACACTAATGTTTAAAAATGGGTACATTTACACTTAAAAGTTGAAAGACTCCACGATTAAACTTGCTGGTCAATACCGGCTGATAAACTAACATTTAATTTCATATTATCAAACTTAGAACATCACAGGGATCATAATCAGCTTTAAATATCACAGAAATCAGAATCAGCTAGCATTATAGGAACCTCACAGGAATCCGAAACAGCATCAGGTACAGCTGGGATTCAAATAATCCATTATATACAACAGGAATGTGCATTCGGCGCAGTCAACTTGACAGTTAAGAATTAGGATTCAATCATAAAAATAAACCGCGTATGACGCATCAGAAAATAATATCGAATACAAATTCCTGATTCCTCATTGCCAGATATATGGAATGACATCAAATGGGCGACAAGTAATCTAAAAAAAATTATCAAACGAGATCATTTAATTCTGCTCACGATATGACAATAAGATCGAACCAGATTACAGATTTTTTCGATATTGTCCTTAGTTTTTGACGTGAAAGGGTGACTGAGACGTGATTCATTTTCATAAACATTCATTGCCATATACTTCTTTCAATAAATAGCGGCAGTTTCATGTGAAATTTCACAACAATTCTTTGCACACTTGTCATTTATCCGGCAAAGCAATGATATAACTCTAATGCAATTGAAGACGACAGGAGTACACAAATTTGTTTACAGAAACAAGAAGCACTAAATTTGAAATAAAAGTTTTTGATTGCTGGCATTTGGTGAATGCGTACTTCTTCCGTAGCAGCGTCAGTCTCCTTAATTAATGGCCTCACCTCCTGTATACAAGGTGTACAATTGTAAACACACAGTAAGGAAAATGGAAATATTAAGAAATGTAATCAAACATTGAAACAATTTCGAAGTTTGTTGGGTAATCTTACAAGTCATAGGAATGCAGGATTTAAGCATGAAATACAAATTATATTAATTTCACTCTCGGACTTCTACCAAATTATTTCTTTTCAACAACAGAACATTTTAAATGAAAACTTTTAGTAAAAGGGGAAGAGAAAAAGTAGTGGTCTGCACCTCCAACTGAGCACCCAAAATATGAAATTGTACATTCCATATTAAAATTATTTAAATAACAAACGAAGTGACCAGGACCATTTAAGAAGTGAATAATAAACTTTGAATTGGAATAAAAATTCAAATTGGGTACGGAATACAAGACTCAGCCCGCATACCTTTAATACTATTTGACCACCAGACCTCCCTCTCAGATGGATGCCAATTTTTCTTAAATCTTAAGTATACGACCGAGGGCCAGGGACATTCCACCATTAGTGATAGCGAGTTTTACAAATGAATCTGCATTTCCATTGTATTAATCTATGAAGTGGGCTCGAGCTCAGTGTAAGTTTTAAAAATCAGAATACGTTGCTAATTTTTCTTTAATAATATTAATAAGAACCGATTTATTTTTGGTGTTTGGATTTGGATTTGTTTGGCTTACGGGTTTGTTTAAAGAAACGAGAATCAGATTCAGAATTTAAAAATGTTTCATTTCATTTTCATCGCGTTTTTTTTTTTTTTTTTTTTTTTTTTTTTTGATTTTCTTTTTTTCTTTTATGCTTAGGTTTGTATTTTTGAATGAGTTGGTATTTATCTTCTTGACATTGTTTTTTGGTTTCATATTCTATCAGATATTGTGTTCTCTTTTTCTTAAATATTTTGTTGCGTAACTTTTTCTTTTGCTCTAGGTTTTCGGGGGAAAAATTTCTTTTTAAATTTAATTACACATTTATATTATCTAAAAATATTTCCATGTATTTTGTGTGATTTGTAATTTTTTCTTGTGTTTTAATTCTTGCTTTATTACTAATTTTTGTTCAGTATTTTGAATTATTTCTCTATACGAGGGCTATTTTTTTCAAAGTCTAGTCGGTCGCGAAAGGAAAACCACAGTTAAAAAAAGTTTTATTTGGAGCATTTAGATGCACTTTCAAGCTACATTTCCAACCCAAACATTTGTCGCACGTAGAACTGATTTTGCAATATCCTTTTCACATTTGGCAGTCGCCTGTGCTTTCAGTGAATTCTCTACACTGGTCTGCAATTCGTTGTCTTAGTTGAACTTCAGCTCTCCTAGGATGAATTTTTTCTTGTGATCAAAGAGATAGAAATAGGAGGGAACTGGCGGTAGGAAGGGTGATCAAACCCGTTCCTTTGAAAACACTGTTGGAGCGTCCTTGTTGCACCTGCAGTGTGAGGACGCGCATTGTCGTAAGTAAGGACGATGGCTGATGCAACATTCCTCTGTGCTTGTTCTAAGACGTCCTTCGTAGATGTTCTAGAGTAACGAAGGCTGCTATGATGGTTCATGCCACGTTTCACGAATTCCATCAAGGTAACACTTTGCGTTCACAGAACACAGTAGCCATACATTTTCTGTTGGAGTAGGTTCGCTTGAACTTCTTTGGTTTACTCGGGGAATGAGAATTCATCCCCTTTTAACCCCGAAGAAAGTTTTGTTTTTCAATTTGGAAACGGATCCATAACTTGTTCCCTGTAACGATTTTGTTCAAAAAATATTCTCCTTCAACATAGTAGAGCTAAAGACAAGTTATGGCAGGTCCCATTCGCTGTGTTTTCTGATGGTCAAACAGCATCTTCGGAATCCAAGTCGCACGGAGTTTGCTATTCTGAAGTCTCTTACTCACGATGTCATAGAGAGCCGATGGTGAAATTTTGGTAAGCGAATCCCTCGACACAAAAATTGTGATCCGACGATTTTTTCGTATCATTTATCCATTCGCTGAACAATATTAAAGATTCACACTTCCTTTCTTCCCTGTTCTCCTGCATCATGAACTTGCATCAAATCAAAAATTATCATGTCATTCTTCAAAGTTCCCGCCAAGCATCTGGGGGAGGCAGAGGATGCCATGCACTAGGGCCCTGCGATCGAGGGGTATCCAACATGATCATGAAGTAAATATTGTACTCTTACACCTGAAGATTTGACAATGTCCCTATCATTGTCAGTAAGACGTTAATTTTATCTTTAAAGTTTCTATAGTAGATCTATGAATTTTGACAATCTATTCTCCCAAATTCATTCTTGATTATGTGAGGGGTTTGCTATTTGATTCGGGGATTTCCCAAATATCCTCATCTCAACTGAACTTTATAGTGGAGAATGTTTCAATGTACTTGCGGTATTCAGCATCGAAAAAGAAATTTTTCTGAAGAAAATAATATAATAGCAAGAACGAAATCATTCATTAGTAATATATGTTCGTGTTTGTAATTTTTTTAGCTTTACAAAAACTTTAGGGCCCAAATGGTTTCCTGCTCTCTGGACCCATTAAAGATGAGCCTGCATAATTGCCGCCCTTTGTTGTCACTCATGAAAGTTTTTCCGTACACATTACTAATTCATCGATACATTTCGGAATACTGAACCCTTCAGCATGCAGAAATCGGCCTATTTTCTGATCCAATTCCAAATAATCCTTTTATTTATTTTATGACGCGCTCATAAAATTGTGGAATCAGCTTTCCATAATCATAAATCAGTCAGAAATAATCTCTACTAGACTGATAGACGTCATGTTAATCCCTCGTTATCCCTTCCTATTTTACCATGCGATCGGGAAAAGTCCGGAAAATAAAATTAATTGCAAAGTAAAATTCCCTTTGTTTTGTTCTATTCTACGAATTTCTAATTAAAGCGGTGAAACTGCCTCTTCTACCTTACGGATACTTATCGATTTCTCTAAAAAACTACGAATGTGAAATTCCTTTTTCCCTTAGTGATTAATCTTTAGGTAATTTTTAAATTCAGAATATATATACTTACATAATCAACTGAATTCTACATATAATATATAACATTTAATTTGTAATTTGAGTCTTGAATATATAGACATGTGCGGATATGAATTATTTGTAAGATGCAACTTGCTTTTGTTTGAGAATTGATCAAACATTGTACGGATTTGAATGAAAAGCGATTAAGAGAGATCGTTTTGCATCAGTAATAGTAAATAACCTTTTGTTCAAATTTTTCGAAAGGTATGGTTAAATTGTCAGTGAAACTGAAGCATTCCTCGTGTCTTTTTGTTTCTCTTTCTCAGCTCCCTCCTTGGTTTCACCATTTCCAGTACACTTCGATGCTTCTGGTTCATTTCAACTGTGCTCTGAATCCCTTTTTGTATGCTGTCCTCAGTAAGGATTTCCGGCGAAGCCTTTTTAGAGTGGTAAGATGTAAAGTTACTCGACAGTCTGGAAGACCAAGTAAGTTCAAGACGTTGAAATCACACAAATGATAGTGTCACGAACGGTGTTCTGAAATCTAGAAAAAAATTTTAAGTAATAATTCCCTTCGAGTGGCGCTGGGCGCGCACTTTCGTTTCTTTTGTTGATGTAGTCTTATCGAATTCGAAACGTGGGCGTAGCAGCCGCTTGCGTAATACATCACTTTCAATTAAATCAGTTTTAAGGAATTAAATGATAATTTATTTTTATTAATTGGTTTCACTATGTCTTATGAAGAAAGGATAATAAATTCAAAGTTTAGACAAGTTTGACACGAGATTCGAACTTTAGATTAGAAAAATAAGATATGATGAAACCTTCTTCGTCATTGGAATTTTTTGTGGAATTTATTAAGAGAAACATTTAACAGATATTAAGTAAATTCTTTAATACCAACAGTAGTTATTACCGTTTGCTACGGTATACAGTAAAATCTGTTGTAAAAGTTTTATAATAGTCCTTCGCGGATTACGAAAGTCTGCCAGACAATTTGTGGTGTGCTTCAATTTTACGTCTTTTTCGTTAGCTCAACATAAAATTATTAAACTAAAAAATGTACTCGCATACAATCAAATTGTTGCCTCCAAAATATGATGTTACGCCTAACTCTCCAGTATTTTCTATAAAGCCTGCCCCTATCTTACTTTATTATTTCCGAAAGTGAGTAACTTCCATTTTGCGAGCTTAAAAACTAAAATTGACAAATTCAATTTATTTCTAATTAAATCACTCGTTATAATATTTACACGATTATACAGTTTATACTTAATATTTTTCGAGAGTGATGGTAAAAGAATCTACTTTTGAAACTAATCTATATAGAATATATTTTACCTTTTTTGGGTAAATTGGACTAACCATTATGTGCTTTCATCCGTTAATTATCATTGTACATCAGGTACAAATTTAAAAAAAATCAAAACAATCGGTTTTTCTGGTTAATCTGCTCCAAAGAAGGCGAAGACGGTCTCATCGACCACAACAGTTTTAGGATGCGAAGGATATCCTACTCAAGGATTTTATAGAAAAAAGAACAATGACATCCGTGCACTACTCCTATTACAGTGAATTATTTTCTTCCTGATACCCTAATTTTTGCACATACGGTTACTTTTTGAATCATCTTCGTAGTCATACATACAGCTTCTCTGCTATTAAAGTACTTTTTATCATTTATTATATTCCTCAGTTACATTAAATGGGCTTCTATGAATATATTTTGTAGTAAAATAACAACAAATTATATTCGCTTCAGTACTTTACTCTGAAAAGGAAACAAACATTGCAGAAAAATGAAATGAATTTCCCCTGACTGACTGATGCTAACGTGGTAATTCAAAGCGTCACAAGCAAATGCGAAATCGTATTTCATGAACACACAAGAGTGTGTGATATTCTCCAATGCATTTCTGCAATAATAGACGCGGTTGGCGCCAGCACTTCCCTGTTGGAGAATATTCAGATTCGCCAAGCGGTCTAGTGCGCCACTGGGGTGGCATAAGAGGAAGGAATGCATTTTTCGCTTGGCATTATTGGAAGTATTTTAATGTTCGTTGTTTTGTTAGTCCCCTCCCTCCATGTGAAAGTCTGTTAATAAACATGTAGTATAATAGTTGTCATCATCGTTATTTTAAAGTATAGCTGCCTCACACGTTTCATGCTCCGTCGAGCAGGAGATAATGGGAAAAAATCGATTAAAACGTTGAATCGAAAACGGGGTAACATAAAAATATCAATTGGCTGAACTATCGTCGAAATATTTGGAGAATCTCAATGAAATCGAACTTAAAGCTTTATTGAACACATGAGTAGAAATTAGAAACAAATTCCAAGTCGAAAGTGATGAAGACTTTAATGAAGTCGAACCAATGTAATCGAAAATCGATGAAAATATTCATGAATTTCAGGTGAGTGGAAAACTGTATCTCCATCAATTTAGTGAAACTAACAAACATAAAGTTGAAGAAAATAGTGGTGTGAACGATGTAAACAATGTTCGATTACCTGGAATTCCATTAACTCAATTCGATGGGCAATACAGTAATTGGAATAAATTTAAAATTCAATTTCAGAACATAATCCGAAATTATTGGATTTTCAAAAGCTCTATTATTTAAATTCTTCTCTTAAAGGTGCTACAAAAGCAGTGATAAGTTTTATATCCTTGTTTAAATCTCTTACGCTTCGGTATGAAAATACCAAACTTATTGTTGATAGTCATATCCAAAACATTGTTAATTACAAGTCAACGATGGAAGAAAACCTTGTAGATCTTCGTCTGTTAATAGATACCTTGTAGAAAAATATTCGTTCTCTAGAAGTATTAAAATTCGAACGCAATAACTTTGTCGATATTTTGTTAATTAATTTAATCTGTGCGAAATTAGGTAGAGAAGCAGACAGACAGTTTCAAGTAACAAGTAACTCTCATGAAATACCTACTTGGGAAACATTTTTGAGTTTCTTGGAAAAAAAAAGATATAAAATATTAGAAAATTTATATTCTGCCAGTTTTGAATCAAAACCTACGTTATCAAACGCTAATGGTAATTGCAGAAGCAGTTCCGTCATATGCCTAACAGACATATTTTGTCAACTTTTGACGCTCCACGCAAGATTTTGAGCAAAGGAGCACATCTAATTCGTCTTTTTTTTTCATTTAATGGCTGTGTGCAGATTTGGATTATTTTCGTTAACATCGCTGTCAAATTCATTCATTAATTCGCAAATCTCAGTAGCAGATAAATTCTTTCTTTTCGCCATGACGGTCGATACAAATAAAAAAACCAAACGAATGAAACGAACACATGAGAGCCTCTGCTACCAAAAGCCCTATCTCCCATGAACATCCATAAATTCTCCTTCTAAGAAGCAAGCAAGATAGAAAAAAGCGAATCGATAATAAGTGCACCCTTTAAATCATATCATTATATTTAAAGAGCCACGACGCACACGTGTTTTAAACCTTCCCTCTGATAGCCAGAAGGGAAATCCGAGCCAAGGTTAACACTTCAGATAATCAATCTATATAGATTTCGCGTTATTGTAACGCCATCTAGTAACATTAATAAAAACAAATAAAACGTTCTCACCAAGTGTATCTCTCTTGATACGTTTGTCTGTAGGAGGCATTCTCGGAGCGTATCTAATGTGATACGCTGGGCACAGGAGAGCCAACGCGAGCGTGTGATACAGTGGGAGTGACCGAGTTAATAGCACTTTGATTCGATTAAATCACAGCTATTGAACAATTATATAATGAACTTCTGGTGGGAATGAAAACATCGGTCACATGCAGGAAGTTAAAGACGATGTTTCCCCGAATCTGCATTTTTACATTCCTCACCAAGCTTTCTTAGGCCTGATAAAAGTACAACAAATTAAGAGTAGTATTTAATGCTTCTGCCAAAACTTCTAGCGACATATCATTGAATGACATTTTACTCAAAGGGAGAACTGTGAAAAAACAGAACTTAGGTCTACTCTTCTTAGATATCGGATTCTCATCATAGCTTTTTCAGCTGATGTGAAAAAGATTTATAGGCAGATGAAAATACACCATTCGCAACAAGATACGTTACGAATTGTTTGGAGAAAATCTGTTGATTCTCCAAGAAAAACATATCGTTTCACGACTGTGACCTATGGAACAACCTGTGCTTCATTCTGGCCACTCGAGTCTTTCTTCAACTAGCAGAAGATGAAAAAGACAATTTTGCCTTAGAAGCACCTGCAGTTATTAATGATTTTTATGTTGATGATATCCTTAGCGGTGCGCCAGGCATTGAAAAAGCTATTCAGATTTAGCAACATCTAATTGATATGATGAAGGCAGATGGAATGCATCTTTATAAATAGTGCTCTAATAGTCATAAACTTCTTTAACAAGCCTCAAGTGATGATCAAGTATAGGTTGTTGGAGCTTAATTTAGTTTAGTTTAGTGATTATTAACGTCTCACTAGAAGCAACACGAGGGATATTGGCGACGACCTCGAAATTTTGTACATCGATCAAGTGACGAGGGCAACACCCGAGTTTGCACATCTTCTCCAAAGTTCTACCCCACACCAACAGGAGCACTTTGGGTCCTAACAGATTTAACGTGCATCAGACCTCGCTACACGGCAGATCTTTCGTGACCAAGGCTCGAACCCGCGGCTGAATGGAATCCACTGGTCACGAACCCGAAACCATGACCACTAGGCAACCGCGGTCAAAATATGTCATTGGACGTGATGAACACACCTTAGTGAAAACAATTGGATTACTTTGGGATCCTAAAAAAAGACAATTTTCTTTTCTCTTTGAACAACAAAGATATTCTCTCGATCCTTACGAAAAGGACAATTCTGTCCTTCTTTGCAAAGTTATACGATTCATTGGGTCTGGTTGGTCCTCTTATTGTGAAAGTTAAAGTCTTCATGCAGAGATTATGGTTGTTGGGACTGTCTTGAGATGCAGAAGCCCCCAACAAGGAAAAAAGTGAATTTCATAATTTCATTCGCAATCTTCAAAACATCAAGCTCATGAACATTCCTCGTTGCGTAATTCCAACTAATGATGCAGTAGTAGAAATTCAAAGACTTTCGGACGCATCAGAACAGGCATATGCAGTTTGCATTTACATTCAAAGCAAAGATCATTTTAACATTTTCAGTGTAAATTTGTTGTAAATTAAATCTAGAGTGGCACCAGTAAAATGTGTCACACTGCCACGTTTGGAGAGTTTGGGAGCTGTTTTATTACCGAAGCTGATAAACAAGGTTCTAAATTAAATGCAACTCTGAGATAATGCAGTGCACACACCTCTACTCAGACTACAAAATCGTGTTATTGTAGATACAGACACGACCTCGTCGTTTTATCCCGTTCGCTCCCAACGTATCACAGGCTATAAGCTCGTGTTTGCTCTCCTGTGCCCAGCGTATTACGGGCGATACACTCCGTCAGTATCTTCTACGGCCCAACGTATCAATAGAGTTACGCCTGATGAGAAAGTTTTATTTGATTTTTTTTTTATTTTACTATATGGCTTTACTATTCCACGTAATCTATATAGATAGATTATTTGGAGTGTTGACCTTGGTGATATGGGCTTGGATTTCACTTCTGGCTATCAGGAGGGGGGGGGTAATTGTTAAAAGCACGTTTTGCGGAGCTGCTCTAGAAATGTAATGTCATGATTTAAAGGGGTTGATTATTTTTTTCTTTCGTATATATTAAGTTTAATGCAGTTTAAATAATAAATGTAAATACTGAAATATTTTAATGAATAGCCGATTTTAGATTAATTTTTTTTTCACGAATTAGGCTTAATATCTAAAGTCGTCTAGTCACAGTGTGACACTCCGCGGTAAGAATCCGCGGGCCCAGAAAAGCACTTCTTTTTTCTCTCTCCGGTAGCGAAAGGGTTAAATTTTTCGTTGCTAATAGAGTTATTCAAATAACAGATCTAACCATCGAATTTGAATGGCATCACATCAAGTCCGATGTCAATCCAGCTGATTCCCTATCAAGAGATCTTTGTGCAGAAGATCTCATTGGAAACAAGCTTTGGTGGTGTGGACCAGAGTTGCTTTACATTGACACTAACTTTTCAAATAATCAGGACTTTTTCATGTACTAATCCCAGATTTGCAGAAGAACTGAAGCAAATCGTTAATACTCATGTCCAATCTACAGTAGACAACTTTGTTGACAATTTTGTAACTTTCAAATAGTTATTAAAAATAAGTTAGAATTCTAAGTTTTATACTTAGGTTCCTTTTGAAGTGGCAGAAAAAGAATGTAGCTGATCCTTTTATTTCCTATATGAACTTTTCTCGTGAAGTTCTAGAGAGGCATGCTCAATCACGACAATTTGGTGCAGTGATAATATTCTTAACTCTTTCAGAGGAAGAGATATATCTTTTATACCACGTATTTAGAACCCTAAAAATATCTCTAAAAGAACTTTCTTTCCCCACACATTTATCTTAAATGATAGCTTCTTGTGTTATTTTCTTAAATTAAATGACACACTCATGAAGAATAATTATAAAATTAGCTTTGAATCTAATGAAAGTTCCTAACAATTTGTTGTTTCTGAAATGAATTGAAAATTTTAATTTTATCAGCTAGTTAATCCACATGTTTGAAACTTTATGTAAATGCAGTTAATGACTCAAAACAATATATATAAAGCATTCGTTTCATACTTCTAACTAAGTGGTATAAAATTTACACCGCCGCCGACACAGAGGGTTAGAGAGCAACAAATGACAGCACTCAGACTGATTTATGACGGTTCATATTATTAGAATGAAATATAGAGGTCGTAAATATGTTATAAAAGGCCAATGACGCAAAAATCAGACTTGTTCTCCGAAGAAAAGAAATTTAAATCAGGAAAAAAAAGTTCTTTAGCAAAGTATTCCAAAGGACGGCTTTAGCCACCTAAGGTGCGCTTTTTTTTATAAATTTTATTAAATTACTCAGTTAAATAAAAGAATTAAAAGTAAACGATAAAGTTTCGTGGAATGAACAATAGTAAACTTTTCCGATATTAAAATGAAAGAAAACGATACATTATTAAATAGAATTTGTTTAAGATAAATGGAATTAAAATTAAAACAAACGAAAAATTATTAAATTGAATATATTTAAAATAAATGTAATTAAAAATGAAGCAAACGATAAAAAACTGAAAAGTGCTCTGGAACGCCAAAACTCTTCACCTAAAACAATAGCCTCTTTGATGGCTAATAAAAATTAATCAACTATGTGCGTGCCATAGAAAAGACAACAAACAAAATCACAGGTAGAAAAAGAATTTTTCAAAACCTAAACTATTGCAAAAAAATCTAATAAAGCAAAGGCGGAGGGAGAGTCTTCGCAAGCATCTAAGATAGAACGGGCAAGGGACAGCAGATTAGGGATTGATGTTGTTGATAGGCATGAAACTTACAAACGATAATTGATGTATAGTTTTAGCATGAAATAAAAGTAGACGATAAGCTGCTGACAATTGAGGGTTGACATTAGGGGTCCATTGCCTCCAGCGGTGAGCTTTATCAACTGATATGTAAATCATTGAAGAAAAGTATTACAAAAGGTACAATACAGCAAAGAGTTACCCTCTTTGTAAGAAGAACTGAGCCATTAGCTTACATCCCATAGAATCTTCAGAATAAGAAGGGCTGACCTTACATTTTTTTAGCACATTTGTTCATCACATATGTGAGAGGTTAAGTTCCGAATGCGAACAATTATTGTGGACGGCTAGTTTTCGAACTCTTTCGGTTCTACTATTAATCTTAATTTTATTAATATTAGTCTTTTGTAATCTATTTTTAATTAATTTCTTAAATATATATATTTCTAAATTATATTTTAAAAAGAAAGCCTTACGAGGACTTTAGATTAAAAAAACTGGTTTAGTTTAAAGAGCTCCCTTCTGATGGATCTGAGTTACGTTCAGAAACAAGTGAGGAAGAAAATATCCCTACGGTATATGCGAAAAAAAATATGCCTTATTTTGAATAAAACTGAGTATACATTTTTATACTAAATTTGGTTTAAGTTTATAATGTAGTTATATCACTAAATAATGAAAATTATATATGTATAAAAAAAAGTTACACTTAAATTAATTAACGGACTTTCACACAATTCATCACCCATAGAAATAAAAATTAATCATAAAGTTCTCATTTTCTTAAAAAAGTATTTTGTGATCCTAATATTCCCAAATTAACTAAAATAACATATTTTTTTTTATGAATGTGTTAATTATTTCTTCGAAGGAATACATGAACTTCAAGGGAGCAACGAGTGTACAAACAAGATGTCCTAGGGTGGTATATTATTTATACTGGGTCTTAAAAATCAGGAAATAAATAAAAATTAATTTTACTGCTTGATATTGTGTCCTTTTTACATTATTAATTCATATCAGAGATATTTTAACTAAAATTTAATGTTTTTGATATACTGCCCCTCAAAGGGTTAGAACTAGTTAGGTAAAAGTGTATCCCATATAAGTAAGTTGAAATTTCTAAGCCTTTTTCAGAGTGAAAATCAAGTTTTGCGCGTTGGAGGGAGGTTAATCAATTCGGGACTTAGCAAAAATGCTAAACATCCTATTATTTTACCAAAAAATCACGAACTTACGGCATTGAAATTGGAATATTTTCACAAAAAGTTCTTACACATAGGGCTCAATTCTTTTCTTCACCTTTTATGGCTACAATTTTGGACAATTAATCTTTTGAGGACGGCTGGCCGATCTACAGGCCAAAAGGTATATACACTTAAAAGCCGGCGCTGACCGATGTAGCGGCCAAGCCATGCTTTCCCCTGTAAACAGCTTTCGAATCAGCATGAGGCCTATTATAGCCCCGGAACATCATCTGCTTGACCGGTTTCTTTTGTATTCAGAAGGGAGGGGGGTAGAGTTTCCTCTTTCAGCCTTACCTAAAAATCCCTCTTTTTTCCTTCAAACTCAAATTCTCACTAGCGGTGAGTGCATAGTTATTTTTGTAAGTGATTTTGTCATCTCGATTACTTAATCATTTCATTTTAAATTAATTTGATTTTTTTAAAAAAAAATGCCTAAACGTAAAAGAGAACTTACCACGGAAGAGATTCAGAATATTTTAGCTGATTTAGAGACGAAATTTTTGATGATTCTGATTCTGATTGTGAGTTAGAAAATGAGGAAGATGATTTAGATCAATCTTTAAATTTGAGTCCAGAGGCTGAAGATGAGGTTGTCTCCGAAGAACAAAATAAAATAATCTGGAACGACCCACAAATAACCCATAAAGCAACAATTTTACCTTTTACAGGAAATAATGTGATAAAAGGAGCCGCTGTAATGAAATTATTGGATTAATATGTTGAACTTAAACAATATTTAAATATTTGGAAATAAATTTTTAATTTCTAGTTCCACTTTATTATTAAAGAGTTCCACTTTACTTTATTATTCAAATAATAATATATATAAATATTACTAAGAAATATATGTTACATAAAAATTTTATTTCCAAAGTTTATTCAAAAAAAGTGTTATAACTTTAAGTGGTGATTTTTTTTTATGATTTTTATTTTATTTTTTTCATACTAAAGAATATAATTACATATTTTCATAATGAATGTTTTTTTACTAATACACGTATTGCTATGCACATTTTGCAGATTTAAAAATACCTCAGTTCTACATTTTTATTAACTTTTATACCTGTAAAACTACTTAAAAGATATTTGTGGAGAATTTGAAGCAATTTTTGCATTCTGTTTTTGATGAAAATTTGTGCATAATTACACAATGTATTGCTGTACAGAAGCGTATTTTTGTTGTTATCTTAAGTTATGCTTATTGAAAAACAGTTTTTAAGAATTTTATATCGAAACATCAAAAAAAAAAAAAACGTTTTTTAAATCGTGTATAAGCAACAAAAAAAAAAAAAAATATTTGCAACAAAAAAAAATTACAGAAATATTTGTTATAGATTTTTAAAACTGTACATTGTAGTCTTTCGAATTTATAAAAGCAAGAAACCAATTCCGACATTTTTTATTATGACAATTGATGTAGAAAAGTTGAGTCTTCGAAACAAAAACTATTAATTCCGATATTTTTTCTTTCAAATTTGTAGGAGACGAATATTACGAATTCTTTAGCATAAGAAAAATTCCCCGATTTATACAAAAACCTTAGAAGCAAGAATAAAATTTTTGCTTTTGTTATATATAATACTTTAAAAGTTCTACAGTGTAGGATTTCCTGATTTTTCGAAACTTAAAAGAAGTTTTTTTTTTTTAAAAAAAAATATAATAAGTTTCTTTTATAATAATAATTACGATAAAATTTGCAAAATACTCTAAAATATATTTGAAAAATAAATGTAATCAGAATCTAACAGATAGTTACATTGAAATAAAAAAAATATCTTCGTTTTCTTTTTTTTTTCTCGCCTATTTATTCATGAGTCACACTTTTTATGTACGATAGTACAAAGAAAGGAATGTTCGGGTGCGTTCTAAGGCACCCGAACGTTTGAAACTCTGAATAGAGAATCAAATGGCTCTTGTAAATGAGCATGAAAAACAAGTTGTAAAAGCTTTCATATCGACAAAGAATGCTTCTCCCTCTTGATTATTGTTGATTCTTTCAGGTTTTGGTCATTATTGATTATCATATGCCTTTTTGGTGTAATAAAACCTAGAAATGCACATCTGCCTTCTTGTAAATCTTGAAGGTTGCTTTCATGTAGCCGGAAAACTATTCTTCCGTGGTTCTTCCTCTTATTATCGTAATAAAGCTTTAGAAAGTGATTTCCTTTTCTGTTACATTGTCGGACATAGGATAAATAGAAACTATGCCAACCAACTTAAAAGAAGGCCTTCTACTTTGCGAACGTTATCGGGAAACTGAAAATAACCGTTCAGAGAACTGATATTGTGTTAGATTTTGAGAGATAATGTAAAAAGGACCCAGTCACTTAGGGGACTGTCCAGACGAAGTGGGGGGGGGAGGGAAAAAACGATATTTGAAGGTAAAGTTTTCCTTCGTTTTGAAGAAAGTAAAGAAAAATTGTTGTCAGTTTTTTCTAAACCGATTGAGGAGTCTGTGCGTTGAGAAGGAAAGGTTTTTGTAATTATTTTGAATGTTGATCGAAAGAGTTGGCTTCGTAGGAATGTATTGGCTTTGGCTCTATCATATGCACAAAATCACACACAAAAATCAGTTTATTATCGCACAAAAATCAGAGCAGTAATCTTAGAATTAAAACAATATTATGCAATTCTTTTGAAATTTTATATAAAAAGTAAGGATTATCCAAAGGTTAAGAATATAACTTTTTGTACGAAAAGTGAAAAAAAGGTAAGAAGCTCCAGTATGTTGTCATTACTTGCAAAAGAAACAATTAAGTACATATCAGAATCATATATTCCTTTTATATAAACAAGATTACCGAGATACGTGAAGCTCCTCGGCAACTTAAAAATGTTTGCAGTCATAATATTTTGTCTTCGATATCAGCTTATTGTTTGCGTTTTACTAGAAGTATTCTAAAAATTCAAAGCATTTCCTCTTTTTTACTAATTGAAACATTTATTACTATTGGAAAAAATATAATTTTAAATTTCTTATGTGCATTTAAAGAATTTATTTTCAGGAACACGTAGGTAAGCTGATAAATTATTAATAATTCATTTTCAAGTAACATAAGGGACAAAGTAATAAGACGGACCTCGTAATTTAAACAAGTAACGAGAACGATAGCCGAGCTAGAGCGTCCACTTCTAATTTCCACACCGCGGCAACGTAAGGATTTTGATTTAATGCCTATCAGCTCTGCTACACGTTGGAACACCTAATCATCACCTTTTGTTTGACCTAACCGTCAAAACATGTGGAAACTACAATGTGGCACTATTTAACAAAGGCCAACATTTATAGCCTTAGGATACTCACATTTTAGAGCATAATGCGAAACACCTTTTTTTTAATGATTTTGCTTTCTATTCATCTCATTTATTTGCCATAGTGAATATTTTATCATAATTTTCAGCATATATATGAAAAATTAGATCAAAGAAATATAAAGTTTTCATTTTTGAAAAATGCTTGTTAATAAAATTTAGACTTAATCTTAGGATTCATTCAATATTATGAATATTAATGTATCACAGTAAAATGGATTATGGAACAATAAAAAATGACAATTATACATCAAATGTATCATTCCTTCATGGAAGATATATAAGAAAATTCTTAAGAGTGTTTAAATTTTTAAGATTTCTCTGGCATGTTCTAAAAGAGAAAAACAATTATAAATTAAGTAATAATGAAGTTTCCAAAACAGCATAGTTTATTTATGATGATATGTCTATTGTTATACAAATGCTATGAATACTTATAAGAGCTTTTAAACTTACTTCATTATCGATTTGAGAAAGTCTGAATTTTACATTATAATATCAAGAGACAGGATCAGCAATTTTGCTTTTTATTTTATTTTGTATTACTCATTATAATTACGTGTAATTTATGAAGTATCATATTATTTATTTCTTATTTCTAATTTGATTATTTTAAGTTTTAACACCAGGTTTGTATCAAATTCCTGCATTTAAAAGAATTAAAAATAAATTTAAAATATTTTATATCTATTTTAATGAATTTACTGAAAATCAAAATATAAATAAATTTTACTTGAATAATATCAATTAAATTTGGTTTAGTTTATTGTGTGTATCTTTGTCTACAATGAAATGTATCTTTGTTTACATTTTTTTATGCAATACTTTATATTATCATCATTGTTTTGTGCTATTTCTCTCAATGCTCTTAATAATATTGAAAAGGAAATCTAGGTGAAAAGCAGCTTAAATTGTTAAGAAATAATTTCTTTTTTAAAAAAATAAAATAAATAAATTTCTCAAATTTTTTGAAATGAAATTGAAATTACTACATTGAGTTCTCCAAGAAAATATGTTTCCCTAAGAAAGGGAGACTCTATGTATTTAGGGACTTTCTAAGCCGCGAACATCCCCATTGACTGCGGGAACATCCCCATCCCCAGCAACTACCCTGCTTCTTTTGTACGCCTATGTATGGTGCCATCAATCAGCAATAAAAAAAGGGGGAAGTAAACATCGCCTAAGGCGCCGTCTTTAAGTGCCTTTTCCTCACAAAACCCGCCGTCTTCAAAAGGTTAACGGTAGAAACCACTACAGAAAGAAAGTTCATAATTCTATTACTTATTTTAAACACAAGCAAATTTTAGCTACTCAGATCATGGTCAATTTGCCTTAAGAGCGAGGGACAAAAATATTTCCTTTTCACCTTACTGGTGTAGATAGATTATTGTGGAGTCATTTTTATTAAGGTATCCGCTTACCTTTGAAGAGGATTTTCTTAAATAATTGAAAAAATAACTTTTTATACGTATTATACTATCAAAAATGGTTAAAAACTTACAATACAATGTAAAATTTGCATAAATTGAAAATTGTTTTAATATTTCAGCTCAAAAAATACGTGAAAATAACATTAAAATGGCACTTATGCAAAACATCAAAATTGATATTTAAATAGAGATATTCCAATTCTGTAAATTTCAATATGATGAACTGAATCTAGTTTAGGATTTGTGCCACACAATTATAACCTTGATAACTAAATATTTATAGGAAGTCATACTTTAACATACAGAAAAACAGTACAAATTTGTGACAAGTTATGATTTTATCATCAATAAAATGCAAATTAATCGCATTATAACAATAGGAGAAGTTCATGTCCTGAATTCACTTTCATACAGTATTCCATGAAAGTTTCATAATATTATATACATAACTTGTTTCAATACGATGTTTTGCGCTGAAGCAAAATACGAAAACCTTAATTTTGAGAAAAAGCGGAAAATACATTTCAACCCAGAAACTTACCTAATTAAATAAACATTTAACATTAAAAGCCCCTGATTTGTAAAGATCACTATCTTTGTTACTTAAATAAGTTATATTTTTCTTCCTGATGGTCTTTGAAACTTTCCTACGCTTACATGTGACAGGTGTTGTATAACACTTCAAATCCCTGATTTGATTGTACGCCAACTTTTCATATCCCTTTACAGTGAAGTAGCGCAGATTTTCAATATTCAGCTTATTTAAGACTTTTAAGTAGCCTCGATGTCCTTAATTTAATTTTATAATTGCATCCTATGCACCCAATTTCACAGTTTTCAAACAAACAAAAACTTCTTTAATACTCTTTAACATAACATAGAAAATTCATCATGCATGTTGGAAGATATTTTGATGGCGATATTACCTAAAATATAAATGAAAAACAAACATTAAAGTTCAAATTTTGCTAGCAGAATGCTACTTCCGGTTCTAAAATTTGACACAGACTATTATTAAAATGCTTATAACTCAAGTTCTATGTAAGATAGAAATAAAATTAAAATTGTTACAGAAAGCTAAGAAATCCGGCTTTAATAATAGACCGTAAATCGACTTTTTGACCGAAAATCGTGTTTTAAAGGTAGGAAGATACCTTAAATTCCGAAATCTGCGGAAGGGATTTTTGAATAAAATTTATGTGGCTATTTTTGTGTGTCTCGAAATTGGAGCAGTTCACTTGTAAATCGTGACTGAATTATCTTCAGATACATTCATCTCTACCTTAAAGCGTTTTCTACTCGTTGTGGTAAATGACCTAGCATAATTCCACATAACACAGCAAATTTCGTAAAAGCATCGAATGTATTAAAAAAGCTACATAATCTTGTTATGCAACCAGATGAGAGGTGGGCTAGTTTTTTCTCCGCTGAGGGAGTACTTTAGAAATTTATAGTAGCCGGATCCCCCAGCTTCATAGGAATTTGAGAAGCTGAAGTTAAATCACTTAAATTTCATCTAAAAAGAATTATTGGCAAATTATCTTTGACTCTAGAAGAATTCCTCATTGTTCAAACCGAGGGAATTCTGAATTGGAGACCTCTCATTCCCCTTTCAGCAGATGCTGAAAACTTCGAAATCTTGACACCTGGTCATTTTCACATCGGAATATCTATTAGTGTAATTGTTGAACTAAATTTATGTTTCGTAAGTACTAATAAACTTAATATATATTGAAAAATCATTTAAGTCTTACAAAATATTTGGAAGTCGTAGAGAAAGGATTATCTTAACAATTTACAAGCACGTAGTAAATGGCAATTTGATAAATTTAATGTAAAACTCTCTCTTAATAGAGTTGTATTGCTAAAGCAGGATAATCTTCCAATAACTCAATGCTTTGGTAATAATAGTTCAGACATACCCTGGTACTGATGGTAATATTCGAGTTGTGCAATTAAAATTACCAAATGGTAATATTGTAAAAAGTCCCATTTCAAAAATTGCTATTTTACATATTGAGTAATAAGAATATTAAAATATTTATTTTGCCAAACTGAGATCTTATTTAATTACTTTTTATTATTGAAATAATAATGTTATAATTCTTATATTCGTTGTGCAACTAATTTGTATTTTATGTTTATGTAAACCTATTGTTGGTTTGAAATGATATTTCAAGGCCCGGTGGGATGATGGCGCCAGCTCTTCCCTGTTGGCGAATATTCAGATTCGCCAAGCGGTCCAGTGCGCCATTGGAGTGACATAAAAGAAAGGCACGCATTCTTCGCTAGGCATTATAGGAAGTTTTTGAATGTTCGTGGAGTTATTAGTTCACCCCCAATGTGAAAGTCTGTTAATAAACTTGCATAAGAGTTGTACAACGTCGTCATCGTTAGTTTGAAGTATATTTACACGCCAGAAGCATATTTATATTTCAGACGTGAATAACTTCAATTTCTTTATCTCGAATAAAGGCTGCTCCTTTCGTTCAAATAAATTTCATAAAAAATGTTTAGAAAATTATGTACATATATTTTATGTGGAATGGAGGTCTAGCATTATTTCAAAATTCTCTCCTTAGTTTAATTTTCAATTACGACGACTGTAGGTACTTGTATGATTTCTGATGAAACTTAAAATCAGTTTCGAATTGAATTTCCAGAAAAGAAAGCATTCTTCAAAAACAAACAAAAATTTTTAAAGGTGCAAATAAGGTATGCGGAGTTTTTACGTTTCCCAATCATAAGAAACTTCAATTCTTCAGATAATTCGTAATTATAAGTTTTCTGATGAATTTCTTTATTGAAATCAGACGTATTCATTAAAAAACGCCACCAAAATATAAAGTAAAAAGTAATATTCTGAATCTTAAGCTTGATGGGACCAAACGTTTCATGAAACTTTGATTCGTAAGGATGCCAGCTGCTTATACTTAGTTGCAAAACTGAGGGAAAAAATGATTGGAGAAAACAAAAAATAACGACTTTTATGCATAGTTTTGATAAAAAAAATATGTATTGTCTCAAAGAGTCTCTTTTCACATCACATTTATCCCAATTTCGATATCTAAGACACACCTTACTTCAATCTGTGGATCTCGTATCAAATGTACCCTTCTTTCAGTTCAGCATATCAAAACGACCTGGCATTCAATTGAGTGAAAGATAATATATAAGTAAAAAATATTTCTTGTATAAATACACACACACACACACACACACACACACACACACACACACACATATATATATATATATATATATATATATATATATAAATGTGCCTCTGTCTATATGATTCCTCTGCCATCTAATATTTTTTTTTTTTAAATTTTTCAGTCCCATTCCAGATCTCTCGTTCTTCTCTCCCGAATACATCAGGCAATATTATTGAATTAATATTATTCCATCAACTCTGAACAAATAGCAAGCACAAATTTTTAATAGCTTGTTCAAACCATGTGTGCGTCCTGTACAAAAGTCAAGACCCCAGAGAAAAGTACGGTTAAAAGTACTGGGCACAAAACTAGGAGGATTTTCTTCTTTTGTGATTATATATATCCAACTAAGCACACGTCTGGGGCTAATTCCCTTCTACTCCCCTCTGAAAAAAAAAGTATATTTTTTTTAGAATTTGTAGTTGAATTCAACAATTCTTATTATGCATGTCTGTCAAAAAAAAATAGCAGCCATATCTAGGACAAATGGTTTGTTAAATTATGTCAAATGTAGACGTTGTGAAACATTTTCTGCTTTTTAATCCTTTGTAATTGCTAAGTCTTAAAAATTCAATTCGTAAAACGTAAAAATAATTAAATTACATTTTTTGCGCGGAAATATTATAAGAGTTTAATAAGAAAAATATGTATACATTACAGACATACAGTCTCAATTATATCAAAGTTAGATATCTATGACATGTTATTCTATAAAAATGCAAAATGCTACGTTATACATTAATCACATGAATAACAGGTCAATTGAAAGGTCCCCGGCCTCCCATAGTAAAACACATTTTTTTGGCAAAATTAGTTTTTTTGTATTCAACATAATTCCCTTCAAGGGTGATGCACTGATTATAGCGACCCTCCAAATTTTCGATACCATTTTTGTAGTACGATTTGTCCTTTGCTTCAAAATAGGCCTCAGTTTCGGCGATCACCTCTTCATTCGACGAAAATTTCTTCCCATCGAGCATTCTTTTGAGATCTGAGGACAGGAAATAGTCGCTGGGGGCCCAATCTGGAGAATACGGTGGATGAGGAAGTAATTCGAAGCCTAATTCATGGATTTTCGCCATCGTTTTCACTGACATGAGACACGGTGCATTGACTTGGTGAAGCAGCACTTTCTTTTTCTTCAAATGCGGCCGTTTTTCGGTGATTTCGTCCTTCAAACGGTCCAATAACGCTATGTAATAGTCGCTGTTGATAGTCCTTCCTTTTTCAAGGTAGTCAATGAAAATTATTCCATGCGCATAGCAAAATACAGAAGCCATAACCTTGCCAGCCGACTATTGCGTTTTTCCACGCTTTGGAGCGGGTTCATCGTGTGCAATTCACTTGGATGACTGTCGATTGGACTTCGGAGTGAAATGATGGAGCCATGTTTCATCTATTGTCACATATCGACGCAAAAACTCGGGTTTATTACGCTTGATCATCTTCAAACACTGCTCCGAATCATCCACTCGTCGTTGTTTTTGGTCAAAAGTGAGCTCGCGCGGCACCCACTATGCACAGAGCTTTCTCATAACCAAATATTCGCAAATGATATGATGTACACGTTCCGTTGATATCTTTAGAGTGTCTGCTATATCATTCAATTTCAATTTACGGTCATTCAAAATCATTTTGTGGATTTTTTTAATGTTTTCGTCGGTAACAACCTCTTTTGGGCGTCCACTGCGTTGACCGTCTTCGGTGCTCATTTCACCACGTCTAAACTTAGCACACCAATCCTTGATGGTTGATTTTCCTAGGGCAGTGTCCGGAAACTCGGCAACAAGCCAAGTTTTTGCTTCAACTGTATTTTTTCCCTTCAAAAAGCAATATTTTATCAACACGCGAAATTCCTTTTTATCCATTTTTTTCACAATAACAAAAGTTGCTTCACTCAAAATGCTATAATTCACAAACTAATGATCCGACAGGTGTCAAATTTATACACGCATCTTTTGAGGGTTAGGGCTAACTGAAAAACATATGGATTTAATTCTAGTAGCGCCATCTATGTGTCAGGCCGGGGACTTTTGAATTGATCTGTTATTTAGTAATCACTGCCGAATATACCGAACACGATAAGATACAGTAATAGCTTCTATGACAATTGTGCTACTGAATAACGTTTAGTGTAGGATAGAATTATTCCGCCTATTCCATTAAAATGCTAATTTTTTGATAAAAAATATTTTCTAAATTGAAATGTTATGTATAACATCGTTCGTTTAAAAAACATATAACGGTATGCTGTTTGTGCTTTTAAATTTCGTGAAGGAATATATAGGCAATTGTATAAAAAATTGAAACATTGTAATTTAATATATGTGAATGTATATTGACCATATAATCTAAAGAATATCAATGTTAGCTTTACAAAATGGTTTTGAGGTTAAGACGTAATTATCACGTTAGGATTATGAATGACGTTAGTATTAGTAATTAGGTGAAAAAGATTTCAGAAATTTTGGACGTAGTCATTGAATTTTTGACAATTTTGTCGTTAAATATATAGTCTGTGCGATAGAACTATGACATTAATTAAAATTAAATGTTCAATTCTTATGAACAGATTTTACGAAGTTAAATTTGTACGTATAGCGCTTTTTTGCAATTAGGTTTAAATTTCGTCACGTGAAATGCATAGAAATGTAGAAGGAATTAAACCACTGTAATGTAATATAAATGAGTATATATTAGCGATATAATCTAAATAATGTCAAGGACAGATGTCTATGAATTAATCTGTACAATGATTATAGTGTTTTTTCATGCTAGTATTTAGAATCACGTTAGTGTTAATAATTAGGTGAAAAAAATTGTCCTAAAATTAGGATGTTGTCATTGCATTTTTGACAATTTTGTCGTTAAATAAATTGTGTGCTATAGAACTATAACATTCAATGTACTTAAGGCTCCCGTCTACCCGCCATTTTGATTTCGTGGACGTAATGTTAATCCTATGGAATTTCGACTTTAATTCTCACATCTTTATTATTTGATCTATTTGAATGCAATAAAGTGCATTTGAAAGAGCAAAAAATAATCTATGCTTCTGTGGAATTACTTTTTTCCTCCGATTCTTAAAAATGTTTGAAAATATTCTTTAAAGACCGAAAAACTCAAAAACGAATCATTAAAATAAGAATAAAAATACTTTTAAAAATCTTAGGAAAAAAGTAATTCCACAGAGGCATAGATTATTTTTTGCTCTTTCAAATGCACTTTATTGCATTCAAATTGATCAAATAATAAAGATGTGAGAATTTAAGTCGAAATTCCATAGGATTAACATTAAGCTGACGAAATCAAAATGGCGGGTAGACGGGAGCCTTAAATGCACTAATTTGATGTTAAAATTTTTCGAAGTTAAGTTTGTATGCATAGACCATTCCTTTTAAAAATTATGTAATGGTTAAGCTGTTTGTACTTTTAAATGTATGCAATTAGGCTTATATTTCGTGACGTAAAATGCATGGAATTGTAGAAAAAATTGAACCACTGTAATTTAATATATATGAGAGTGTATTAAATATTTAATCTAAATACTATTAATGATAGATGTCTATGAAGTTAATCTATGCAAGATTATCATGAGGTTAAGATGTAATTATCACGTTAGGATTTAGAATCCTGTTAGTGTTAATAATTAGTTGAAACTGTTCTCATAAATTTAGGACGTAATCATTGCATTTTCGACAATTTCTTTTTTCAATGAATATACTGTGTGCGATAGAACTATTACATTTATTGTACGTAATTGCTAAACTTAATGAAAACACTTTTCGATAGTAAGATTAAATGTATAGTTCTTATCTTTTAATAATTACTGCAATGACATGTTTTTTGTACTTTTAAATATATGTATTAAAATTAATTATATATGTGTGAATATGTATAATACATATGTTCACAAAATTATTATTGTTGGATATATACTACGTTAGTCTAGATAAGTCTTGTCTAATTGTTGTGTTAGTCTTGCATAATTTGCTCCAATTGTCGGGTTAGGTTATCAACATTCCCTGGTAGATGCAGTCGCCTTACCATCATATCCCAGACATACTCGATTGGAGAGAGATCTAGCTTGCCAAGGAAATGTTTGACAAACTGTAAAACAGTTCACAACAACGCGTGCCGTGTGTGGTCAGGCATTATGTTGCTGAAAAATGAGGCCAGGGAGGGAGGCTAAGGGAATGGTAATAAAGCAGTTCTCAGAATGTCGTCGACGTACCGCTCCGCTAAAAGTGTGCATCTAATGACGACCAAAGAAGTCTGGCTATCAAGGGAAATGTTACCCTATATCATAACTCACAGTTGAAGGCCTGTGTAGCGAGCAATAGTGAAAGCAGGGTCAGCACGCTTCCCTGAGCGTCTTCTATGATCGACAATTGGAAGCGGGATTTGTCGCTTAAATCTATACGTACACAGTCAGTATCATTCTAACCTGATCAAGCCAATCACCACTGTAATCTTACTTGACAGTGTGCAGGCGTGAGTGGCAGGTGGCGGTCTGTGCGTAGATTTAGCTCTATCAGCCGTCTGTGAACGGTCATGGTGGACACTCGTGCACGGTTCGCACGTCTTATGATTGATAACGATGAATCAGGTGCTGTGACACTGGATATGACAATCACTCTGTCCTCCCGATCTGCTGTGGCCCTAGGTCGACCGCTACCATCATGACGCTAAAATCTGCTACTGTCCAACCATTTTTGCCAGCTTCTTCTAATCACCCCATCGATTCGACCCATATGAGGAGCGATTCTCTGATTTCCCAACCTGCCCCTTTCAATCCAATAATACGACCTCTTTTAAAATCTGACGGTTGCTCATAATGAGCTCGAATCCTAACATGAAACATTACTTCAGTCGTTGAAAGGAATATTAAATCGCAATGTAACAAAATATTTTTTCATCAGACTGAGAATCGCTTATTATATACTCCTGCTGAGTGCGCAGTTCTAATGCACAACAGCTCCCACTATTCATTCATTGGTCATGAAATTTTAATAATTTGCATTCGATATTTCATTACAATCGGGAAACTCCTTCTTGGTGCTTCGTTTTTTTTATTATAGAGTATATATATATATATATATATATATATATATATATATTATCCAAAATTTTTCTGTTTTAATGTTTAATGTCCGAGTACGAATTTATATTAATTGCAGTTTCTTCAGAATGAAGGAAATAAAATAATTAATAAATTTACGAAATTGAAAAGAATAAAAAGAAAGAAAATAAATTAGAAACTTTTTAGAGTTAAAAAAAATTCCTTGTTTTGAACTAATATTAAATTTATACAGCATAATAAGAAGACTAATTTAATGTTTCCGTCTATTATTTATTAAAAGAATACATGTTTTTAACTTCTGTTTCTTAAACATTCTTAGCTCTTATTGATTCACTGTATGTATATTACTTGTTTAGGAGTCTATAACTCTATTTTTCTCAGAATTAAGCAAGATAATTGAACAAATTAAATAAATAAAAATAAAATATTAAATCTGAAGAAAGAGTAAAGAAGAAATTTTGTGAGAATTCAAGAAAATATTTTTTTACGAACTAACGTTCAATTTATACAGGAAAAAGAGTGTCATCCCTAATTTAATTATTGCTGATTCTAAATCATTGAAAATTCGTGTATTTTATATATATGTATCTCCCACATGTTAAAGAAATGTGGCGAATAAAAGGAACCAAAGTTGTTAGTTTCAAAAGTGCATCTAAAAAAGAATTGATACACTGGATATTAAATTGCAAACTTAGTATTCGAAAATTCAGAACAGATAAATTATTTATGATTTTATCACTTCTTAAAATGGCAAAAAAACAGCTTATTTTCATTTAACAAATCGTCAGATTAAGTAAGGCAACACAGCTGGTTGTCAGTAAGACTTTTAATAATGGTATAAATTCTAGAAATTCCTAAAGTCTTTATTTTTTACACTAAATAAAAATACACTACAAATATAATA
>BMAW01040219.1:106543-121957 GCA_019974015.1 Nephila pilipes
AATATAATACAAGAAAAAATCTTCTACATATAAAAAATTTAAAGAAGCGACTGAAATATACTTTTAATAATGGTATAAATTCTAGAAATTCCATAAGTCTTTATTTTTTACACTAAATAAAAATACACTACAAATATAATACAAGAATCCGTGACCTCATTTAAATATTGCGTATTGCTATTCATTTTCACGTATTACAATTTAATTTTTTTTAAAAAAAAAAAAATTAAAACAATTTTTGCTTTTTTTTCTTTCTTTTAATTTTAAACCATAATGGTTTTGTAGTACATCTTCGATAAAATTAATTTATCTAACACATTACAATAAATTAATAAAAATACATTACTTCAAAAAATTCATACAATTATATGTAAATTGATGATATCTGAAATTATTTATTGAAGGAAATGCATTCCTTTCGTCGACAAACAATGAATGTGACGTTGAAAGAGAAAAATAAACAAGAAACTTTTATTTTCAAATTTAAAAAGGAGACATTTCACTTTGAAAAAAGTAAACTGCATTAAAAAAATTTTAAATATTTAAACTTAAAATTGCTTTTTTTGTTTAATTTTGAAATTGATTATTTAAATTTTGAAATGTCAATTTGTAAATATTTGTAATACTAGAGGCCGCCACGATTGAGTGATTTACTTATTACTCTCCCTCTGCACCCAACATAAACTCTTTTTTTTTTTTCTCAAATTTCATTCAGTTTTCTTCACGTCTTTTTTTAGTAGCTTCTCGATTCAATGCAAGTTCAGTGAACCTTCCATCAGCCTACTTTGGTAAAATGAATCGCATTAAAGGTTTTTCCATGAAGTTTTCTATCACGTACATAACTCGAAGCTGAACACAGTGAGTAGACTGCACAGAAGGATTTCGCCTCGGATCTCAATAATCCTCTGGCAGATCAAGATTTGAAAGGCGAGATTCCCGCCTCTCACGAAACGCCGTCCGTGATTTATCGAAATAGCGCTTTAGAAATTGTATTATTATACAGATGCTTTCGTGGAAACGCCCTTAGAGTTACCAACGGTATTTTTAGAGAGCACATGTATTCATTTGGGAACTGAAAAAAATAAGTAACTGCGCTTTTTCTCTTTTCCACTCAACAGCAACAAAAAACGCACAAACACTTTATGAACAAAAGCATCCTTGAGATAAATACTACAAATACTGTTTTTATATCGTCATGTAAAGGAAGTACCTAATTAACAACACATTTTCAAATTACGGTTATCGAACCCTACGACGATATAAAAATCCGTTGATCGTCCGAATTTAAATGTGTGTATGAATGGCAAAGAAGCAAGATTAAGTTCACGTGTAAAAATGTTTACATATGACTTACACTTGAAAAAACTTTGTTTTTTTTCTTTCAAAATAGTGCAGCATAAAATTACAACAAGTAAGGTAAGAGTTATTAATGTGTTCTCCTGTTTGGTATAAGGAAAAAAACCGTAAAGATATACACATTTTAATAACCTTTTTATTTTAGGGATGGTTCAACATAAATTTTAATATTCAGCTGAGTTGGAGAACAAATACCCCTTGTTTAAAAAAGCACAATAGATTATGAAGCTCTTTGCAACTCTCATAATATCGCAGTGTCTGTTACATGCAAAAGAAAATATGATTTAGAAAAGCATATTGCATCCAGTAAATGTAAATTGGGCTACAACACACTGTCAGTTAAAAAAAGGGGGATTCATTTTCTTGTGAAGCGACAGTGAAAACTAGAAGAGGAAATATTGGCAGTTGAAGTTGTTTCGTCTTCCGAACTTCAAAACATCATCATAGATACATATATCATGTGATAGCTTACTAAAATTACATAAAAACATATCAACTAATTTTTAATAATGCGCTTCCATTTAATTGTGTACCGATGACTTAGGAAACGTCTTCAGCAAATGTAAATGAATGCGGCCCAAACTTCAACCATTTTCATGTGAAAGTATCATTTCAATTTTATTATAAATTGCTTTGCATGCAACTGCGATACATAATGATTCAATATTATTCTACATTATGTATTTATTGAATACCGTTCATTGAATTTTCAAATGTAACATAGGTATACAAATTTTCGCTTTTATGTAAATAAATAATTATTTTTCTATGTTAAAGTGTGTAGGAGACGAAATATTCGAACCCATTTTTTAACAGAAAAAAATGGAATGATTCGAGCAGAATTGCTTAAAAAATAAACATTGAGACAGCTTAAGAAAAGTTGATTTTTGTGTCGTTAATCAATTTCTTAAAATTTAATAATAATTTTTGTTAATTACTGACATACTCGTATTTCGGACTGTCTGCAACAGATGGCACCAGCATTTGTTTCTTCTGAGAAACTTCTTCTCTTTTTACTATCTGAAGTTAAATCGCGATATGAAACTATGACAGCTTGTAAATTGAGACAAATAGAGAAATGACGATTCTATGACGCGTACAAACTATCTCTCCCGTTCAAGAGTATTTTGCGCGTGTTTATAAAAATTTATTTTATATGATTCAGTTTATTCTTTGGCAAGGTTTTGTTATTGAAAATATGTTCATAAAAATAAGTTTTAATTCTGTGAAGTAAGAGAAGAAAAGAGAGAATCTGAATCACTAATTATAATACTGAACTTCTTGTAAAACAAATTCCTTACACAGTTTCGAGCTCCGCTAAGACCTCCATAAAGTTCAGAATGCATTGATATCTTTTAAATTATTTGTACGAATATTTTAAGTATTGTTAAAAAAATTAAAACGTAATACAGGTTTAAAACTCTAAATATAGGGATGTATATTATTCAAGACGAAAATTATTCTAACTCGTACTAAGGCTTGTTTTACTTAGAAATTACAATTTTATTATTTGAAACAATCTGTATTTTAAAAAAATTAGGAAATCATGTTATTTAATCGTTATAGAAAGCTAAACAGCTTATCTAGTTTGTAAAATTAAAAAAAAGATACTAAATTCCTACAAGTATGATTTTATTATTTTCTCTTGAGCTTTATTTATTATTATAATTCAATAGTAACTATTTTCTTTTATTAAATAACAATTTTTGAAAACTTACTTAGGTATTAGAAGGTTTATTTCTGATCAATTCATATATGCAAATATAAAAGAGTAAAGAGAAAATTGATTTCATATGAAAAAGTTGATTTAATTGAAAAAACATTCTGTAAACATCACCTCATTTAATTGTTGAGCATTTCATAAAATTTTTTATCATAGATTATTTTTCTCTTACTTTCCCCCTTCATTGAATTCAATTCAATAAAAGTACAAATATGTAACATATTTTTACAAATAGCTTTCAATTTTTGAACAACATTTTTTATTAAGAGGTAAAAATCTCTTTTGTTATCTGTTTTCCATTCTCCAAATCTTTAAAAAAAAATTGCAATATAAGTCAAGGTTGATAAGCATTTTCTGATATTTTAATTATTTTGTAAAAATAATTTCATTGCATTTTCTTTATGCTAGTTTCAAGTTGAAGTTATTTCAATGAATGTCATTTGATTGCAATTATAATATATCTGTACAGTTACTTAAGGAGAACGTTAACTGAGTTGGTATATCACACCCATGTTTTCCATGCCATAATAGTTTCAAACTTGGCAATATCAATCGACGCCAGTTGACTAAAATCCTGCTACCTTTCGCATTCTGTTTCTTTCAATTAAATTACACAAATGCAAATGGAGTTCATTATATTTTCAAAACAACGATTATATTTCAAATTGAATATTTGGGATTATTTCTGAAAATTTTAAAAACCTTTTTAAAAAATAAGACACAAAATACAGATTCATGTATAAAGGAAATAATGGCAATAGTTTTTCAATAAAAACATGTACTATATTGATATATAAATTTATAACGAAGATAACAATACCCCACTAATTCCCTGTTAGTCTAATTCATCTCTTACACTTTCTAGTATTCATTTCACATACTGCCATTTATTCAGACATCTCAAACCCTGATAACTTCAGAAATATTTATGTAGCTATACCCTGTCATCCAATTGTACCAACCCTGTATACCCTGTCATCCAATTGTCTATACGTCAGATGTGACGTTAAGGAGGTGGAGGAAATTGCATTAACGGGTTCAGACATTCGGTCTCACGGCAATACAGTCTTTCAGTGAAAATTTTTAATCTGTCTTTAAATCGAAGCTTATCACCATTCAATCTGTTAAATATAATTTACTTTCGTACACATTCTAGTTTAATTCTTTTACATCAAGATGTTTTCGAATAAAAAGTAAATTTCCATCAATGCGTTTAATTTTAGAATTTTCTTATATATTTTTATAAAAATCTATAGCAGGTTTATTGTCACAAAACAAAATGAATTTCAATTTAGGAAATAATTTAATTTCATTTAAAATATTATTAAACAGTAAATTTTTTTGATTTTTTTTCTATTTAAAATTCATATTCGATACAACAACAGTATCGAAAATAAATGCAAAACATACTCACTTTATTCTTTGATACTCATATCCGATACAGTAACATATTCAAAAATAAATATATAATATTTTCATTTTTCTATTTCACATTCATATTTGATACACAATATCTTCAAAAATGAGTATGTGAAGTTTCCATTTTGAGTACGTACCTGTTACTAAAAATGAGTACGTGCGAGTCTTAAATTTGAATACGTTGCGATCGGAGCCATTTTAAGTATGTGAAGTGTTCAAAGGTGAATACTTTGTATTCGATTTTGAATGCCCTTTTTTTTCTCAGTAAATGCTCGCCCACACACAGCAAGGGTTTCGTAGGACTGATGCAGTTACATTTCCACTCAATAATATTCTAGCTGTTTCCATAGTTCATCTTGAGGTTATTGATTTTGCTCCCCCGTTTTTTATTTACTTACGAAACCATAGAAAAATGTATGAAAAATGATTTATATTTTTAAAAACAAACTCTAGGTTTCTTTATTGTAAGATCTTAAGTTCTAAGAGCATTTAACAAAATTAGATGAGTTGTCTGGAGGGAATTAAGTATCGAGATGAATATGTAGTGGGTTCCTTTGAATATTTAATTCTACAGACATGAAGTTTAATTAAACTAAAAATTAAGTCGCAAATTGAATAGAAGAGACGCGATAAAAAGGACAACACAATTTATTAGCTACCTTCTGTAGAATATGTGAGGTTACTCTCTCTCTCTCTCTCTTAACTCGCCTGAATTCTAGGTCAGTATTAAGCATTAAAGTCTTAGATTACTTCTTGAGAAACTTCTAGAAACTGCTGAATCACTTCTAAACAATTTTACTACAAACGATCAAAATCTACTGTTGACTCCAATTAACATACAAGTGTCTATTAGCTTCTCGTTATTGTCAGCTCCCCCTTCTATTCCTTTCAATTCTATTTCGCCTTATATGTTTGTGTAATTAATACAATTCATTGCACTTCTTGTTTACCTCCAATTTTTCTAATCGCGTCTTTTTGAATTTTATGCAATTAAAATTGCGTTAGTGAAGGGAAAAGTGCAAGCAGTCCAACATTACAAATGGACAAGTGCAAGCAATGGACAAGCACAGTGTAAGAAAAAGACGATAAATTGGGAGATTCGAAAAAAAAAATACAATGTAGAAAGAATACAGAAAAAAGTAAGTAGTAATTTATAAATAGTATCAATATCCCAAATTTTCCAAAACCTTTCATTTGCATACATTTAAGTCACACTTTTTAAAATTATTTTGACACTGATTTACATCTGAATTTATAACTACTGAGAATAGGAACAAATACAATGAACCAATTACATTGAAATTATTATGCTATTCGTTTTTCTCACAATTTGTATTTATTTTAATTATTATAAGAGTTGAAATTTATGTGAGTAGGTTTACTGTTAGGAAATGAGGAGTCCAAACTTTTCAAACAAACATGCAAAATCTGAAGGGGATAAATGTACAAAAATATCATATCAGCAACTCCTTTCTTGCGACATCCATTCCATAACGGTACGTTTTTTGATAGAGGTAACTGCGTCGTATCTTCAACATTCTTCTTACATTTTTGCTTAAACTAGCCACATTTAAAGACGCATCGCTCGATAGATAATCATGTAGGGAGGAAACGTTATTAATAGCGCACACAGACAGCAGTGGCTACTAGAAGTTAGTTCATCCTCTCTGTGTGGATCACTCGGAAATATCGTTGTGAAAATAATTTCTGCGAGAGGTTGAAGTGCTCTTTGCGATTTGTCATCAAATGCACCTGAACAAAATCATTACTCGAATAGTCTTTTCCCGCTTCCAGAAGTGTTATGTATATATATACACTCTATCACAAAAAAAACCGACACGCCAAGGAGTTGTCCGATGGCGACAAAAAAATAAGCGGATAGGAAAATTATGTACAGAGTAGAAAATCATTAAATTTTCAGAAAAATTGAAGGACATATTTCAGAGTTATAGTAACGAGCTCAAGAAGGTGTTAACCATCCTCTAGCCTGGATACAAGCTGTCACACGACGTGGCATAGAAAGATAAAGCTCCCTCATGGTCTCCTGCGGTATTTCTTGCTAAATTTGCACCAATTGTCGGAGTCGTTTTCCCATCACATCCCAGACATGCTCGATTGGACAGAGATCTGACTGCCCAAGGAAGTATTTGACAAGCTGTAAGATAGTTCCTAGCAACACGTCTCGTATGCGGTCTGGCATTATCTTGCTGAAAAATAAGGCCAGGGTACTTCAAAAGGAAAGGTAGCAAAATAGGTCTCAGAATGTCGTCGACGTACCGCTGTGCCTGTAATGACGACCAAAGGGATCCGGCTATCAAGGGAAATGGCACATTTAACTATAGCTCCTGGATGAAGGCCTGTGTGGCATGCAATAATCATATTAAATAGAATTAATAACCATATGAAAAAGAACAAGATTATTATACCTGAACAGCATGGCTTCGTACCGGGGCTGTCGACCACCCACCAACTCTTTAGAGTAGTGGAAATTATCAAAGATACCAAAGAAATCGAGAAAAAGCAGAGCGGTTTTCCTTTATATCCAAAAGGCATTTGACCTTTGTTTTTGAAGTTTGGCATGAAAGGCTCATCTTTAAATTATTTAAAAACGAGTTCTATCCCCACCTAATTATTCTAAAACCTTAAAAAGAGATCCTTCACTGTAAAAAGTAATAATAATTTCTCATCACCTAGACAAATTAGCGTGGGCTTACCTCAGGACTTGATTTTAGGGTTAGCCCTCTTCCAAAATTATGTGAATGATATACCCCGATCAGACAACACAATTCTCTGCATGTTCGCAGATGATACGGTGATACTTGCAAAACATCAAAACTCAAAAACAGTAAGCCACCACCTAAACAGACATCTCGCTTACTTAGAAGATTGTTACTCCAAATGGAAAATTACACTGAACATTTATAAAACGGAGGTCGTCCTCTTTGTAAGAAACAGGCGTAATCCCACGAACAACATTTATTTACACAACAGTAAAATAAAATGGTCCCAATCAGTCAAGTACCTTGGAGTTATACTAGATAAAGGCCTCACTTTCAATCAACACATCACACAAATTCAAAGTAAGTTTCGCTAGCCGTGAATAAATTAATCCCATTAATTCGTCGAAACTCAGCGTTAGAATTTAATTATAAGATGCTTGTCTATAAACAACTTCTGCGTCCAATTATAACTTATGCTTGTCCCATCTGGAAGCAGACAGCTCAAATGCATTATAATAAACTCGAAATTTTGCAAAACAATATCATGAGAATGATTTGCAATGCAAGATGGTTCATGAGAAATGAGGACCTTAGAAATTCTATTGACCTCCCTACACTTAAAGATTTTATAAATACCATCAGTGAAACCTTTAAAAATAAAATTAATGAAAATACAAATCCTTCAATACTAGAAATTCCAAGCTACAATGATATGAAATACAAATACCACATCCCATGAATTCGGAGATATTTAACTCTCCCTACATAATCAAACGACTTTTTATATAAAGTTACTCTCCTTAACTCCTAGCCAATCAGAACACAGGCACTGGGTCCCTCGCACACCCACTCTAGAGCTGTTGCCTCCCTATTGGACGAACACACTTCACCCCGTATTCTCCTACCCCTCTCATGTAATCTCTTTAGCTATCATCACTTATAATCAATTTCTCATTAATAAATTCAATTTTTCCGCTTAACTTAGGAAGTTCTCATTCATTTAAATAAATTTAACCACTTAAATTACCTTATATATCAAAATACCTAATTATACTGGACACTTGAAGTAATCAAGCTATGTAAATGTCATTTAGGAGATTAAAGCCCAAAAGGGCTAGGCACTCCACCAATGTAATCACTACGAACCCTGGACCAGTGGGTCCGAAGTTGACGGTCCTACCAACCAGGTTAAAAAAACATCTCTTCTGGCTGGTTAAGTAAGGCCTTTTAACTTATGACATTGTTGTTGACGAGAGCCGCTGCAAATTTATTCATGAGCAATAGTACCTTTTTTAAAAGAATTAATACTGCTACCTTGTTAACGAAGATATGCACAACAAAAATTGTATTTATGAGAACAATCTGGGGAAAAGTCACTTCAGTATGAAATTTTCCTTTCCCTTTTGAAAAATTCCTTAAATATACAAATGAATAACCATAGGTAAAAGAATATTTTAAAAATGCATTTTTGAAGAATTTCGTGTGTACTAATTTTGTTACAGTTAATTAATAATCTGATATTGTTCCTATCTTTAATATAAACTTTATTAGCGCTCCTTATTGAATGGAACGTGATTATTAAACTCACAAAGTCCATGTAAAAAAATCAAAGGACACGGTTTTTTCTTAAATTGAAGTATTCGGCCCTCATATCTACATAAGAATAGAAAGTTTGATTCTTGTTGATTTCATATTTAAATAATAGATAAGATTTTGGTAATGTCGCTTAATACGTTTAGATCGAAAATGAACTCTTAGAATAGCAACCATATCGTAGAATATATTAACTTTGATGAGAGTATATATCAAAAATAGAGAGACTAGAACAACAATAGAATAGAATGTATTGTGTGTAATTTCTTTTAATATGAAAATATGTTACAGAAATGTACTTCTTCGTATTATGAATTTTCCTAAACTATGCAAAATATACCAAATTTAAGTGTATGAACTAACTTAAAGATTTGGATTCTTATTTAAAAATGTTATTATTGTAGTTGATTAAATATAGATTTGAGGTAACCTAACGAAAGCCATGAATAAACTTCAACGTTGGGTGGGACGGGAAGAGGTCAAAGGGAAGACATAATTTTGGTTCTAATGCAATGTGTTCCTTAAAATAATTCAAATAATGTGTGTTAATCGATATTAAAGAATTTAGACAAGCTGTGAAAAAAAGTCTTAGTGAACTGAGTTACATATAGTAATTGCATATAACACTCTGGGTTCTGAATCCTTTTGTGTTTTCGAAGTCATTTGTAATCAATAATTTATTTTTGTTTTTATTTGTAATAGTTTAGTTAAGTCATCCAAAGCTCGACATATGGTTAGTTTATCTGCTATAAAAGTAGAATTACTCGTAATGTGATTTTTATTAAAACGTTTTTCTGAATTTCACTTGGTGTGTGTGTGTGTGTGTGTGTGTGTCATCAAATTTTCGATCGTTAATTTAACCAACTTCCCATCAAGCTAGAGCTTTGAAATTTTGAGAATCGTTCGTACTCGCCTAACAATGCAATATTTAGACGTTTGCGACAAGTTTTAACTCATATTTTCTTTAATAATGCAGTTTAGCCCAAACACTTGGCGCGATTTCAAAAATTGGCACCAAACTTGGCGATTTTTTTTTTTTTTTTTTTTTTGGCTGAGCGTTAAATCAGTGAAACTGAACAGGGTAGCCACATTTGGCAAAATACTGCCAAATAATTCTTGTCGCCAAGGGTAAACCTTTTCTGAATTCTGGTTCCCATTTTTTTTAATAAAATGACTTACAAACTTTCAAATGCATGTTTTGATTTTATGAGTATTATGAATTTCTTAATATGCTCACAAATGTATCTTTTTAAGTAAATTTTAAAGTTAAAAATAACTAACAGTTTTAACTAATATTTCAATAATTTTCTTTAATATACTTTGCTACCATATAAAAACGTTATTTTTAAAAACGTTGGTTTTTATATCGAATTATGCTCTCTGTAAAAAAGCTGTAATACCTGCTATAGATGGATAATATGTTGAAGTATCCGTAGTTATTATATATTAAAATCTCGAAAGTTCAGTTTGACTATTTTACTAAATAATCCAATTATAACAGAATTTGATGATTTGATAACTAATGTGAACAATAAATGAAAATGTCATCATATATTGAGCACTCAACTCCCGTTTCTAATGTTTCAAATCATTCGTATGTGTAGATTGTAAATAACAGAGGAGAGAGAAAACACATCTCTGAGGTTCTCTCGTGAGAACTACCTTCCTCGTTAAAATATAACCTCTCTAAAGGATTTTAAATGATCTGAGCGATAGAAAAGTGTATTTCTGATGCACTACTTTTTTTATGATACAAAAAGACATTTATAAATAAGGCCATCTAATTGCAGGGAGTCGTGAGCACTTTTGATGTTTAAGCTAAGTCCCATGATAAAAAGAAAGCTTTTGTTGTTTCGCGTCAACAATAGATTTGTGTATAAGATATGTAACTCTACTATAGTTTTTAAATAGAATAAATCCATACTCATAAGAAGGAAGGTTTTGACCTGTCGTTTAAAAGTAAGAGACGCTTTCGGATAAAATTCTTTCGAAGGTTTTAGAAAAAACTTACAAAAAGCTATTGGTCATTATGGGTCTTCTTTTATTAGAAAGTATATTTAATTATTTTATTTAGATAATACATTTTATTTCATGTTCCTTTTGAAGGGTGAATAATGAAAGTGTATAAGATAAAGGAAGACATCACACGAGGACTCAAACATTAATCAATCTTCTTTTCCGCTCCGAACTGTCCAAAAGTTACACTTTCCTCTAAATTCGTCTTGGAATCCCCCTTTCCCCTCCCTTTGCTCCATTAGATAATTACTAGTGAAGAGAATTCAACCGGGCAGCGTTGAACGCCAAACCTAGGTGGGGAAATAGAATCTCTATTTACTCAATGCTTGATGTATATATATATATATATATATATATATATATATATATATATACTGGCATTTCTCCAACTATGATAAGTGGACACTTTTTGGTCAGTTCTAAATATTGTTGAAAAGCTAATGTCACTTCGACAAGAGTATTTCAATCTTTTAAAAGCCTAGATTGCAGTTTTATGAGCAAAGAATTTACAAACATATTAATTTATGATATTGAGCTATACATTTGTTTATCTTAACTGAGTCGTACATTTCATGATTTCTCATAAGACTTACAAATCTTTATTATCGTGGTGAAAATACCCTTAAAAATATCGTTTTAAAAATATTTTAAAAGAAATGCTGTAATTTCTTTTTCCAGAAAGCTTAAGACTATCTCGTTATGTATACATAATACTGATATGAAACAGACTATTAAGAATGACGTACTTGCCATGGGATCTAAAGAGATCATATTACGGAAATAAATATACCGTCAGCTACCAGTTTCGAAATATTATTACTTCTAATTGAACAGCTATCACATCATCATGTAAATAACATCAATTTTACCCATAAGGTCATAAAAAGTATTATTATTTCTTATTATTTAACTTAATGAAATTTGAAGGAAATATTGATGATAATCGAAATACGCAATTCGTGATTGGTTGATTATCAGCGTCACTCTCAGGGGCAACACGAAGGTCGTCAGTTTATACAGCTCATTAAAATATCTTATAAAAGAAATAAAGGCGAAGGCTTAGATTATTGATGATTTGGTTGGTTTTATTAACATTACACTAGAAGCAACACCAGAACAATTGGCGAAGGATCTCGTAACTTTGAACTTCGGTAGAGTGACGAGGACGAAACTTGAGCTGGCACCCCCTCTCTTAACTACCACGCCCCTCGAATTTGAGGACTTTGAGCCTCGACAAATTTAACGTGAATCATTCCTGGCTTCACAGCGGGTCTTTAGTGGCGTCAAGGCTCGAACACAGGACTCGACGAAAACTGCCGGCCACGTGTCCATGACCATGACCATGACAACTAGGCAACCGCGACCACTTCGCTTAATGAAATAAAAGTTTTAGAAAAACTGGATTGAAAATAAGCTTATATAAGGATTTTAAGGATTTATCAATATGTTAAGGATCCACTAGGATTTTTTTTTCTGAATGGAAGAAATTCATTAACTCGCATTTCTCAAAAAAAGAACTTTTTCTTATTAACGATCTTATTTAAAATTATTTCGATAAGTCAGTGTTATCCATCAAAACTGCGGTTTATATTTCAGGTGAAAGAAATCACTGTCGCATTTTGATTGATTATTTTCCTAACCAGGCGCCAAGAAGCAACACGAAGCCTTCTGAATATGGACCACATCATTTTAATGTTCAATCTCCCAGCGAGGACAACACCTGTGTTGACACCCGCACTCCAATCTTCCACACCACACCAATGGGAGTACATATTGACATAATGTGTTTCTCCTGGTTATCGAAACAGAAATGTGTTAACACGTGAGAAAACCGGAGAGAGTTGCGATAAAATTAGCCAAAACACTATGCGATGGGAATATCGGAACATTATTGAAATTTTTATATTGGAGAAAAATCTAACACCTGCGGAAATGTCTTACTCAATTAGTTACTTAAACTTAACTTATTACTTAAACTTATTAGTTACTCAAACTTACTCAATAGTCGTTAGGGCAACTCAATGCACTTCATTGCATATATAATATGCTCCGACATATTATACATGCAATGAATGCAGGGGCCTGTTGGGGGAAAGGATATGTATAGCGATTCATTTTAAGGTTTTGCAGGAACTTAAGAGCATTTATTTCTTCTAAAATTGTAGCCACTGTAGCCTAGTGGTTCTGGTGGTGGACTCGCGGTTGACGGTTTTCGTAGAGTCGTGGGTTCGATGCCCATAAAGACAAAAAGTTTAGACGGGGCTGACGCACGTTAAATATCTTCCTATAGCGTGAATTGGAAATTAGGAGAGGATTCTGCGAGGTTCAGAATTACAAGATCCATCGCTAAGAGCCCTCGTGTTGCTTCAAGTGTGACGTTAAAAAAATCAACCCTTTAATGATTTTGATATGACTGAAACTTATGCTTACCGACATTGCATTGTATTTTATTCGCAAGAAATTCGAAGAGGAAGAAAGTGATATTTATGAATTGCTTCTTCAGGAAGGAAGTAAATATCGAGAAATCGTGAATAACTGTTTCCACGTTAAAAATGGATGACAATATGAATCAAATTGATTATCTGGTTCAATATGACTATCGGTTAAGTAATCGTGGGATTGCTAAGACTTAGAAATTGACAGTCTATACGGTCAATTTAAAAATTTGATACGCAAAGAGTGCTTGCCAAAATGGTGAATAAAATTCTCACGTTTGAACAACAAGAAACTCGCAAACATTTTTGCACTAACTCTTAAATTGCCATTGAAAATGATCCACACTTATTGGAAAGGATAATAACGTGTGATAAACAATGGTTTATTTTACTTATGATCCTGAAACGAAGCTCTTGTCCATGCACTGAAAGAGCCCCTCTTCACCGAGAGGCAAAAAAGCTCGAATGAGCAAATCTAAATTCCAAGCAATGAGGATTGTTTTGTTCGATATTCATGGGATTGTGTATCTTCACTGAGTTTCTGAAGGTCAAAACAATCGATTAATTTTACTACCTTCACGTACTTAGTGAACTCTGTGAAAGAAAAAGGAAAACCCCGATTTGTTGAAGGACAAGTAATCCCGCATTGTCTGTCCAGAGGTTTCCAACCGTGTGCAACTTACCAGAGTTAGATGATCCACTTTATTTTCCGGATCTTGCGCCATGCGACTTCTATCTGATTCCTAAGGTGAAATCTGTATTAAAATTAACAAGTTTTATGTCCGTTGAAGCTGTTGAAGAGAAAGCGGTTCGCGTCCTGAAGGAACTGGCAAAAGAACAATTCCTACACTGTTTCGAACAATGGAATATTCGTATTGAACTTTGTACGTGTAGAGGAGGGGTGTATATTGAAAATGTTAATAAATAAATATATACGAAATAAAAAAAAAGTATTTTGCAGTATCAGTCTCGTTATTTTTTTGCCGTAGCTTGTGTGCGCGTGACTTATAATATTAAAAATATGTTTAGAAAATGCAAATTATGTGTCGTCAGTCTTATTTGTCTGGAGTATTTTTAGCCAAAAAGGCGCGGGTATCTAATTTAATTATAAAAAACCCATTCAAAAACATACGTAAGCATTTTGCTTACCTTTCTGAGTCAATAACGTGACTCCGAAAAGTTTTTAGATAACTGTTTGGCTGCGGGACAACTGTGTTAAAAGTTTTCGAACCAATTTCGGATAAATTGCCCCGTTTATTATTCGTAAGGGATGTTTATTGTTCGAGGTATGTTAATAGCAGTTGGAATGGGATACCAACAAGCCTGACGATTTAAGAAATGAACGGAATAGTTGGCGTTTGGATTGATTGGTTTGATGAACGTCAATCTGGAAGCAACACAAAGGCGATGGGTGACAGAGCTCTTAATTTTTAATACCATGCATTATTTTAACATGGGGCGAATCCACATGTTTTTTCACGCTAACCCTAGGGTTTATGGGCCTATCTCCGTTGTAACATCAATGATTAATTTAAAGTTAGTTTTAGTTACTTGAGTTAAATATTGCTTCGCTCATGCTAAACGCTTAACAATGCCTCATCTAGATTTAATGGATGTGGTGGTAACAGCTAGAAAGTCTAAATATTTGAAAAAAAAAAAAGCATTTAACTTCCAGAATTTAGTTATTAAAATACAGTGAAATTCTGCTACAATGCTTCTCTGGATAACGGTTTAGGCTTTGAAATGGAAACCATTCATCTATAACAGAGTTATTGAAATTCTGACTCAGAGAGAGAACCACATCCCTAGAATCATTGTTAAAGTAATATCAAGCTTAGTAGTTATTCAATGCCAAGTGAAATATTTACGAATCAACCATGCTTTGAATAAAAAGAGAAGAAATCTCAGTTCTACCCATTAATCATGTACACATGTATTCCTCCGGGACTCCTTCTCCTAGTCAATTTAATACCTTATATAATATAACATTATTGATTTGTTTTGTAGCCTAAATAATATTACTAAAAGTGAAACTCAATTCATGGTATGTTTGAAATTGAAAGGGCAAAAATTTACTGGCTAAAGTATACTCAAGAATCTGACTTTATATATATATATATATATATATATATATATATATATATATATATAT
>BMAW01040219.1:124274-167937 GCA_019974015.1 Nephila pilipes
TATATACATATATATATATACATATATATATATACATATACATATATGTATACGTATATATAGTATATATATATAACACCAAGATAACACCAAGAAATTCACCGAGGTGTGCTAGCAAACAAAATTCGTCTAACTCTCCACGCGGTTATAAAGCATATTTTCCTGCTGGCTCAGCCTACACACACGTATACACTTACGTATTTGTCGTACAAGATTTGCATTTTTATCTAGAAGCAGTGGTTTTTCCTTCAGTTCAGTTCTTTTCATGCAATTCGAAAAAATTCTTGGATTTATCTTGCAGCAATCGGTTTAATTCACATCAGAACAGTAAAAAGGAGTAACCATCGACGTTTAGATGATGGAATGAGGTGACGAATTGTGGGGAGGGAAGAGGTAGGCCAATCGCAAGTCCAGATATGCTGATAGTTTAATTTAACACCCAGCGTTGTGTGTAAACTATGGAAACAGTTCCAGAATACTGGATCTATCGAGAGAATGCCTGAGCAAGGTCGACCAAAAGCTACGATGGCCAGAGAAAATCGCCATTTATCCATTTCAGCGAGGCGTTACAGAGGGGCTACAGCTTCTCAGCTCTCTCGGGACCTGTAGGAACGCTCCTGTTCACGTCTACGAACACGTGAACAGGAGAGTCCGATTAGCATTGTGCAGGCAGCATAGTGATTGGAGTATGGAGAAAAGGGCAACCGTTCTGTTTACTGACAAGTGATTCGTTTTAGCCTAAACACCGATTCTCGCCATACTTTCATGTGGAGAGAGCCAGGACCAGCTACCTACCCTCCAATGTCCGCGAAATCGACAATTATGGCGGTGTATTGGTCTGGGCAGGCATCATGTTGGATTACCGCACACCTCCTCACTTTTTTAACAGAGGCTCTGTGACTGATGTGAGGCATAGGGATGAGGTCTTGGAGCCCTATGTTCTCCTTTTCCGGGATGCAGTGGGCCTTGAGTTCATCTTAATGGACGATAACGTGAGGCCACATACAGCTCTTCTGGTCGACAAATTTCTCGAGAGTGAGGATATTCACCGGATGGATTCATGGAGCATGTCTATATCCTATAGAGCATGTCTGGGACACTCTGGGGTGGGCAATTGCAACTTGCAACCCCCCTCCGAAAACCATCCAGGAACTGAAAACAGCATTGGTGAATAAGTGGGACCATTGATAAACTATCTCATTTCCAGTATGAATCGCGCTGCAAGGCGTGTATAGCTGTAAGAGGGGACCATACCACCTATTAACCCACTTCTTTTGTGTATTCTGCAACTGCTATTTCAGACCTTCAGACTGCAATGAGAGTTACAACAAATATGTGTATCTATAATAACTGTTGAATGTTTATTTTGTTCGAATTATATCAACTTATGTTCACACCAAATTTTATTAAAATCTGTCCAGTAGTTCTGGAGATCTTAGATAAAATATGAAAAATCTCTTAATTTCTTACACCAATATATATATATATATATGTAAAATAACTGAGAAATCAAAAGGTATGGTTTGTATTCTTGCATTTAAATAGACTGTAAAAACTGTGGGATTTTCAGCTCTTTTACAAGCTGTGATAGACACTAGAAATTAAAACAACAGAAATGAACAGAAGATCTGTTTTGACAACTAGATGTATTGGAAAGGATTTCGAGGACCTGAAAGCATTTTATACAGTGAGGATTCTACCTATTTCTGTTGAGCAAAATGCGAATATAATACATTAAAAATAACAAACTTCTACCTTTTACAAAAGAAGTTATAGAAGAACAGAGATGGAAGAAAATTCTTCTTCACTTGTTAACATCCGAACTATCAGCCGTGACGGAACTTGAAAGTCGAGAGAACACTCGTCATTAATTGGTGTCGGCACCAAGATAGGTGAAGAAACAAGAAAAGTAATAGACCAGCAAGCGTTGTCATCTTTTCGTAAAGGATGTTGTTTACTTCGTTTCATTCCATTTTGTAGTGATGATAAAATACATTTTCTAAAAAATTTCATTAATTAAATTTATATTTGTCGGATTATTTTTTTCGGTGCAAATCAGTCAGATTTGGCTTTTGCGCCACATGACTTGTTTTCTCTCTCTCTCTCTCTCTGGCCATTTTATTTTGTTCTGTTGCAATTTTTCAAAAAGTTTGGATTTAGTTTCGTAATATTACTTACAATTATATTAGGGGGTTCAACAGTTGCTGGTGATCTTAGACACAGAATTTATTGACAAAATTCATTTCAGATGTATAAGAATCTAGTAATTTAGTGTATTTTTGATTTAAGTGTGGTTTTATCGAATGCAGGAAATCTAACTTTCCAACAGGGGTGAAATAGATTGTATTGGATGCTGGGTATTATGTGTTACCTAATGTATAAACCCGTGCTCACGAAGAGGTATCCTAAAATGTGAATCATTACTAAACAATAATTTCGGGTTATTACAATCTACGTCTTCCTGAATCCAAACAAATCGGCATTAATAGTTGTAATATACACCTTTATGTACATTTGGATAAATCAGAATAAAAAATAAATTTTAGTCAAATTTCTTTCTTATTTCTTAGTAATGATCAAGAGAGCGATATGCCTCGTATAAAACTCAATTTTTAAGTGGAGTTCTTGGATCTTCTTACTTTAACACTTGAATTTACGGAGTGTTTTGACAAGCAAATAATCTTGATTAATTTAATTTTTGCCAAAATGAATAAAGCTACCAGTGCTTCCACCCGGCCTCATTTACAAAATAAACTCATGCGTATGTTTCGGATATTTTTTACTTACTCTATATATGAGTACTTATAAGTATCGTGTATCGTACTTAATAAAACAATATGCGCTAAAACAATTACCAAATCTCTGTACATTCGTTTGTTTCCTCTTCATTTAATCTTTTACGACGTAGATTCACGTAATGAATTTAATTATTACAAATCTGTCAAGAGGAATGGCAAACAGCAACAAATTACAAAATGAAATTTAACAAAATGAAATTTACGCGTTCTATCCAATCAGCGTTCAGCGAGGAAGCCGTAAAATATATTTATTGCTGCATTTCGTTTCTATTCATTTTCTATGATTTATTATATGCTTAAATTAAAGCTAATAATGCTAAACATAATTTCGAAAAAAATATTCTTTGTCTTTTATATTAATAAATTTAATTTCTTTTTTAAACATTTATCATTTTTCATGAATCCCGTACATGAATGGCAGCGCCTTCGTTTCGACATTTTTAACTATTTAACTTATAAGTATAGGAATTATATATATCATATAAAAGATTACACCTACTACATTTCTAAAACCGAATGGTTTAAGCATTACAAATACATTTATAGCACAATAATGTACTGATAATTTGGGACGGATGGTTACAAACATTCATTTGTTTAATCGTTACATAGTCATAAAAAATAGGATACCTTTAACACTGCCGTACGCAAATAATGTTCAAAAGTAATGCTCAAACTTCTACATAATTTCCAGGTAGATAAAATGCACCAATATTAATATAAATTTCTATGGATACATCACTTAGCGTTCTTAGAATTTTCCTTTTTGTAAAAATAATATATATACCTTTTTCCCTTTTATGCAAACTAGGTATTTCATTTTCTCTGTTAAAATATAGGAGACGAAATGTAAGAAAATATTCATTCATTCAAGCCCATTAGAGTTTCTTTGAAATATAGCTTCTGTCCGTAAAACAGCATAGTCAGAATAATGATTGGTATGGTCGTTTATTAATTTTAAAATTTCAAACTAACTGTAATCGTAAATATTAGCCAAAAATAAGAGAAAGAATTTCTCTCTCTCTCTGTCTCTCTCACACAAACACACACACACAGATATATATATATATGTAACAGGTCAATTGAAAAGTCCCCGGCCTACCATAGTAAAAAAATTTTTCTGGCAAAATTAGTTTTTTTTTATTCAACATAATTCCCTTCAAGGGTGATACACTGATTATAGCGACTTTCCAACTTTTCGATACCATTTTTGTAGTACGATTTGTTCTTTGCTTCAAAATAGGCCTCAGTTTCGGCGATTACCTCTTCATTCGACGAAAATTTCGTCCCAGCGAGCATTCTTTTGAGATCTGAGAACAGGAAATAGTCGCTGGAGGCCAGATCTGGAGAATACGGGGGATGAGGAAGCAATTCGAAACCTAATTCATGGATTTTTGCCATCGTTTTCACTGATTTGTGACACGGTGCATTGTCATGGTGAAGCAGCACTTTCCTTTTCTTCAAATACGGCCGTTTTTTGTCGATTTCGTCCTTCAAACGGTCCAATAACGCTATGTAATAGTCGCTGTTGATGGTCCTTCCTTTTTCAAGGTAGTCAATGAAAATTATTCCACGCGCATCACAAAATACAGACGCCATAACCTTGCCAGCCGACTGGTGCGTTTTCCCGCACTTTGGAGCGAGTTCATCGTGTGCAGTCCACTCGGATGACTGTCGATTGGACTTCGGAGTGAAATGATGTTTCATCCATTGTCACATATCGACGCAAAAATTCGGGTTTATTACGCTTGATCATCTTCAAACATTGCTCCGAATCATCAACTCGTCGTTGTTTTTAGTCAAAAGTGAGCTCGCGCGGCACCTACTTTGCACAGAGCTTTCTCATACCCAAATATTCGTGAATGATATGATGTACACGGTCAGTTGATATCTTTAGAGTTTCTGCTATTTCATTCAATTTCAATTGACGGTCATTCAAAATCATTTTGTGGATTTTTTTAATGTTTTAGTCAGTAACAACCTCTTTTGGGTGCCACTGCTTTCACCATCTTCGGTGCTCATTTCACCACGTCTAAACTTAGCATGCCAATTCTTGATGGTTGATTTTCCTGGAGTAGTGTCCGGAAACTCGGCATCAAGCCACGTTTTTGCTTCAACTGTATTTTTCCCTTCAAAAAGCAATATTTTTACAACACGCGAAATTCCTTTTTATCCATTTTTTTCACAATAACAAAAGTTGCTTCAATCAAAATGCTATAATTCACAAACTAATGATCCGACAGCTGTCAAATTTATACACGCATCTTTTGAGTGTTAGAGCTAACTAAAAAACATATGGATTTAATTCTAGTAGCGCCATCTATGCGTCAGGCCGGTGACTTTTCAATTGACTTCATATATATATATATATATATATATATATATCACTCTTAGTGAGTAGTGCTTATTTTTATCGAACATTCACAATTTCTGAAAGGAAATGAAATTACAGCAATTTTTAAATTGTTGCTAATGTTAAATGAGAGACAAAGCCTTAGGATGCGCAGAAGCGCATGAACTAACCACCAATAAACTTTCCAATTTCGAGAACCGTTTGTGTGAGCTTAAAAACTTTATTCACAACGTTAAACTCTTTTTTTTAGTTATGTTATTCTGTATATTTTTAGGGAAACTTGTGTCACTGAAAAGATGTTTTTTTAAAAAATAGTTTTTAATCCTATGAAGTTAAAGTAGAGATGGGAGATTATAATTTTTTTAAAATTATTACGAAACATTTCCAAAATTTAATAATTAAAACGATCTTAATTTATTCTTTAAATAAACAATAAAATAGAAATTACTATTTTTTAAAATATAAACCCTGAAATAATTATCTAATGAACATAAAGCACTGATTTATGTTATTTGCTACCGCAAAAGTTTTATTCTTTTAGTCCATTTGAATTAGTATTTTTCAAAGTGAATTACGAATCTCATAAAATTTCAGTAATAGAACCACTGGAAAAAATAGTTATTTATAAACTATTGTTACTTAAACTGATCTCTTATGTTTGGCTGGATTCAATATACTGTGGAAATCATTTGCATTTTTGGAAATCGTGATGTAAAATCTGTACCAGAGCATTAATATTCATTGCTTACGTATATATAAACAAAACACAAAAAAATTGCTTCGATCAACTCTTATTTTCTCTATGAGAGAATGGAATTATGAAAGAGAATGAAAAACAAAAAAAGTAACATTAGTAGCAAAATAAAAATGAAAATATATTTCGAAATCGATGTGAGTTAAATTCTTATATGTAAATTTAAACTCTCTTAGTGTAAATATACACATTACATTAGCCGTAAGGGTTATAACTGTCAAAAATGTAGTAAGTATGCATGATGTTTTAATTTTTTTCTAAACAGATATATTAACAAACGATAAAAATATACATTAATACTTATGCATTATTCTTTCCATCTTCCTACTCCTCAACGGTTTACCTTCTTCAAGAAAGTATGATCATCACTCACGCGAGGCCCTCTTAATGACTTTTTATTACTTCCTTTTCGGATTAGTGTTTTTAGTAAACACAGGTGACGCACCCCTAGGATACCCGAGTGACATTGTCTTTTTTCGACTCTCCTTCTAGTGCTCCACCAATTTTTAAATTTTTTCCCCCTTATATCTACTTGAGAAATATCGCAGTTACATCGTGTTAGGTGCAGCATAGTAAAATCTGGCTCTTGAATCTACTAAATTTTCTTTTTACCATCTTTTTCTCTCTCTCACTCTTGTTCCACAAAATTAAAAACATTTTCCAAAAAGGAAACTAAACTGGTTCATTAGGAGATGCCTACAAGATTCGCTGCTAAAATATTGCCATATTTAAAGCAATAGGGTAAACATTTAATTATAGAAAAATGAAGTACTTTTTAACACAAAGTTTTTCTTATTATAACACATGCATTACATTATTTTTGTTGATCCTTTGTATCAAAAACAATCTTATATTCTTAATTCTAAACAAAAGTTGTACAATTACAGTTTTATTGCAAGTAATTACTGCAACAAAAATAAAATGAAACCATAAATTAATAATTTAGTAACAAGGGAAAACATATTACTTATTTTCATGCAACTAATTTGCGAAAAAAATCACTCCAAATTTAAATTATTGATAATTAGGTTTACAATTTATCATATATTCGTAATTAATGTAGCGATTATATATTTCATGTGCAATCTCATTCGCTTGCTTAATCCTATTAAAATTTAAAACGGACAATTTCAATTTTCTGAACTTGCCATTCTTGAATAATTCATTCATTAATATGGGATAATACACTTTGCACATATTAGGATCATCATTATAGTTAATTCAACGCATTGCATTAAGAACGCTATATTACTATCGAAATCATATTTTTTTTGTTCATCTGCATTTTTTTCACTCAATATTACAACTGTCATAATTTTCTATATTTTATATTTAAATTAGAAAACAAAACCATTCATTAAAAATTCTGATACCATTGAAACTTTTGAAAAATAAAAAAATAACGTTCTAAATATGCAAATGATGTCTTCAAATTAGAAATGCAAAGAAACAAAATTTTTAAATGTAGATGATTTTCAAATTTCATCATTTGCTCTAAAAACGAAAGAAAAAATAAAATTTTAATTATTTATTCAGGTTTTGAAAAGGATTCTCGTGCCTTTTCCTTTTCAACTAAACTGTTAGGCTACTTTTTGATGTTATTTCATTTGAGAACCTCATCTTCTGTATAAACTGTATCTTCTGTAAATCGAAACAGCTATTTCTAGAGACGTGAAATGAAAAGGAAATGAAGCCATCGAGGGATTCGACGTGTTAAAGTGCTGAAAGGAGATGGAAGGTGTGCGCTCTAGTGTTCAGTGATCGCTGAAAAACTGATCGCTAAGAAAACTGACTCAGATCCAGTTTATAAGTATTATTCTGGACTCTGATCCATTTTTTTTGTTATTGAGGTAAGAAGATTTTTCAATAATAATCTTGGGTTGTGAACGCGAGTTAGTAACCTATCCGCATTCAAACTAATAATTTTTCGTCTGTACAATAGAATAAAACTAGTTTGATTTTTCTTAACTGAAAATTTCATGAATGAATATTCTTCGAGTTTCGATGACTCCGATCCTATGTGGCAATGAGTAAAAAAGCGCCCATTATTACTTCCCTTGGATTTAGATCCGGTGTTCTATTGATGATTCCATCGATTCAATTTTTTTGACAATCTATGCAAAAATAAGAAACATGAAGGAAAAAAAAGAAATGCTTATATAACTGCACAATAGCCAAATCTCCATGAGACTTTGCTTTGTTGCATGTCTTTGACAAAGTGAGTGTTATGTATTTTGTTAAAGATAGTTTCACCTATTTACTATATTATTACATAATTATTGATTACAGTACTTGAATAGTCTTGGTGTAGTTTTCGACGAGTCATGATTCCGTTGAAAATCGCACTTAAATCTGTCGAGATTTCCAGTCCTCACGTTGGCGTGGTGTGCAACAATAAAGAATGGAATTTCAGGTCATTTGTTGAGCTAGTCACTTGACTAGAGTTCAGAATTACGAGCACCATTGCAAATATATATCGGGTTACGTCTATTTGGGATGTTAATACCCAATTAAACTTATATAATTATTCAGATATCAGCTTTGGTTTTGTTCCACGTCTATTTCACTGGAATAATTTTAACAATTGGAAAACTGGAATAATTTTCCATAATCCTACTTTCTGATCGAAGGCGTCAATGTCAGCCAAGCTGTTCTCCCCCCCCCTTTGCTTTCCTCATTTTAGTCTCCGTGTCACAGCATTGTCTTTGGCTTCGATTGTCCCTCCCCAACACAACACAACTCCTTTGGCTTTCTGTGTGGCTTTTCAAATGTCTTGTTTCTCAAAGTAAGGATGAAAAGAGAAGGTGAATATTTCAAAATGTAATCTGAAAGCAGCTTCGCTAGCCCCTATCGATAACAAGCCTCAGACATGGAACCGAGTATTCAGTAGCGAAATTGAAACACGGAGGAATATTGCACGCCTGGAAACAATATGTCAAAAAAAAAAAAAAAAAAAGAATTCCGTAGACAGTCTCAGGAGACTAATGTCAATTTTATGCAAACTCATCACCGTATAAATATCACTTTAAGACTTTGTACTGGAGCCTTTTGAATATCTCCCATGAAACTCTAGTATGTAAAATGTTAAACCCTTCATTCGACTTAAGGATACAAATTTTACCACTTGAATATTTAACAGCTACTTCGTCTACTAAATGTATATCAATTACAGAAAAAGTTTATTTTTAAAAAGATTGTATCGTGCTATTATTACTTTTTATTAAAATCCACAAGTTTATGATTTCGTTATTCTTTTTCATTTATTTCTAGGGTAGTTAGTTAACGCATTCATGTATGTTTATATTTCTTAATAAACTTTAAAAATCTTAATTGGCATTTTATCCAAAGCTGCGATTTTAGTTTATTTTGATTACGAAAAACCTCATTTTTTAAAAAGTATTTCATGCATTGAAATGAAATGTTAACACAATATTCTGTATATCTCTAGATATGTTGTGAAACTTAAATATAGATTTTAAGAATATAAATACTTATTTCGGAGATATATTTGTATAAAAATGAATACATTTTTCATTGTAAAATCAAGTTATGTTTATCTGTTTCGGTATAACTCAATAAGTTTAAAAGATAAATGCCTTTTTCCGCATCACAATACAATTTTGTATATTGAACATATTGTTGAAACAAAAAAAAGAAATATATTAATTAGAATTTATAAAAAAAACTTTAACATAAATGTCAGTTTTACTAAATTCTAAACAAATATTGCCAAATTTGAAAAATAAAAAAAGAATTTGTTAAAATGACTTTTGAATTTACAATTTATAGACCACTGTTTCTAAAAACATAAGAGTTTCACAAAAACGTTTTCTTTCCGATAATGTCGGGAAAAAAATTATGTATATCACTCCGATGACATACCTTAAGCTATCAGACACAGCTCAAATTATTTTTATTTAACATTTCAATGGCATTTTTCAAAAATATCCTCATTTTATGTATATGTACATTGAAATGTTATAAATCATCGAATCATGTAGGCGCATCAACTTTAATCTTAAGCCATTCATCTCACTCATTGATAAATAATACATTAAAAAATGAATGATACGTTCAAGTTTGAAAATACCCTGTTGATTTTCTATTGGATACCATCCCACTTGGGTATCAAGGGTAATGAGACAGTCAATAGTGTAGCAGAATCAGCATCCGGTGAAATAAATAGCACCATTCCATAGTACGATGTATTTATTATAATAGAGTAAAATGGTTATTTACAATCACTGGTCGGATCAATAGAATTTAAGCATAGACAAGGAATAACATCATGTTTAACCGATTATTTATCATTGGCACCCATTTTCATGCAGAAGGATTTTGACTCGTCTACAAATCGAATATACGTCATTCACACACAGACACCTTTGTCTGGGGGATACTCCTCTAATTTTTAAAAATAACGTTTGCCCTTTGATGGTAAGATATATTTGATGTATATGAATGACATGATATTAATTCTATTCGTCTGAAATATGCCACTTCTTATTCTCTTTCCTCAATTGACTTGTTTGGTGAAAATTCCCAAGCAAATTTATTTCCAATCTTAAGTGACATTGGTCTTGCCACATCCATATAATTTTATTGAATTTTACAACATTTTTATTCTTTATCTTCAATTTTAAATTGTTTTAACTTTTTATACATTTTATAATATATTGATCTTGTTTAGTATAATGTATTCTTTGAGGAATTAGGGCCAGAATTTAAAACAAACCACCTATCTACATGAAATATTTGCAAAAAACTCTGAAATCATTTTAAAAACGGGCTCTAAACAAATTCTGTGCAGAAATACTTGTTAATAGGTAAAAATAATCCCTTAATAATTACCAAAAATATTTAAAAACCAGATGTGACTATTAAGTAAAGAGACTGATGCAACTACTAAAGAAATACGCATGCGCCAAACGACAAATGTTTAGCCTGAAGTCTTCACTTTCTATTGCAGTGCCTGTCTTTTCTGTAAACAAATCCAAATACCCGTGGACTTAAGTGACATAAGAGAAATTTTCTTTTTGTTTCGAGGCAGAAATCATATATGTGAGCAACGAATAAAGTAATTTCACATGAAACTTGGAAAAACCGCCATTAAAACTTGTAATTTATTGAAAGAAGTGTATGGAATGAATGTTTATTGCGTGCACGTGTTTTTGAGCGGTTTAAGCGTTTTCTAGAATACCAAGAAGACGTCAAAGATTATTCACGTCCAGGTTTCTATCCGACGGCAAAAACTGATGACAATGTTGAAAACAAATCGGTAGTCTCGTTTGATCTGACCGTCGGTTAAGTATTCGTGCGATTGCTGTGGGAATTGACTTCCTTCCTTCTTTTTCCACCAAGACAATGCGCTGGATCATTCCGCATTGTCATTCAAAGGGCTTCTCAACTACTATAGCATTTTAGTGTTAGCATTATTCTCCAGATCTTGAGCCACGCGAATTCTATCTGTTTCCTAAGGTGAAATCTTCATTATAAGTAACAAAGTTTGAATCCTTTGGAGCTGCGAAAGAGAAACGACACACGTACTGAAGGAACTGATAGAAGAAGTCATCCAGCATAGTCTCGAACAATGGAAGATTCACATGGAGCGCATGAGAGACAAAGGAGGAGTGTATATTGGAGGTAATAATAAATAAATTTGTATGAAATCAAAATAAAATGATGTAAAGGGTAAGTCTCGTTATTTAATAGCCACACACTGTATTTATTTCATCGAAAGTAGGAGTAAAGTTTAATTTTTTCTTAATGGTTTTCTTATACTTCTGAATGGGAAATATAGCTAATTATCCCTCTTTTCATACCTAGACTCCCTATTTATCGCTTTACACTTTTCTTTCCTTCTTTTTCTTGGAATTCATATCAATCTGCAATCCATGGAGTCACAATTCCCTAGTAATACCAGATGCTGGTATAATAATAAAATAACTCACACCGGTAAAAAGTTTCCCGGCACAAAAGTAGTACAGGCAAAAAGGAAAACTGAAAACTTCAGAAATAAATCGCTAGACAAAAATGCATACAAATATACAATGTATATAATTTAAAGAATGTAATAATTCTCATTTATGGAAAAATGAGAATTTAGAAATGTAATCAAATGTTGAAACAGCTATGAAGTTTATTGGGTAATTTTATGAGATGTGAGAATACAGGATTTTAGCTTGCAATGTGCAAATTAGGACTTCAGCTAAATAGATTTCGCTTAAACAACAGGATATTTTAAATGAAACCATTTCGTTAAACGTAAAGAGAAAATGTAGTGGTCAGCCTCTCCTATAGAGCCACAGGAACATAAATTTGTATTTTTTTTTTAAATGGAAACGATTTAAATAACAAACGAAGGGACCATGGCCAGTTAAGAAGCATGTGATAAAACCAGAATTCGTATAAAAACTCAAATTTAGTCAAGGAATATAGGACTGAAACAGTATACCAGTATTAAAAGTTGACTACCAGACCTCCCAGTCAGAAAGAAGCTTATTTTCTTAAATCTTAGATATAAGAGCCCTAGGAGCACGGACATCCATTCCCTCACCATGGGTGACAGCGAGTGTTGCAAATTGATGTGCAGTTTCATTGTTTTAATCTCCAAAGTCGGCCTGAATACAGTATAAGTTGTAAAAATCAGAATAGATTGCTAATTTTTCTTTAATTCTTCTGTATTCTGCTTAATTCTTCTTAATTCTGCTGTAGCAAAGTTGGGATAAACTATCAGAATTATTAGAACATTTGAAAATATGTGAAACAGACCAAAAAACGGCAAACCCAATTGCCAAAGGCTCAGCCTAGAAAACTGAATTATAAAAAATCAGTTTAAAAATGTATACCTTGGGGGAAGAAGCATACAGTGAATGCAGAATCAAACCCGATCTTTGATCCGTCGGTGTAAAATTTGTTAAGGAAAATAATTTGTTTTTTTTTGGAGAAACAGAGTTTGCAGTAAGAAATATAAAAACTAATTTTATTTTTAGGTCATTTTTTAATCCAGAGAGTAGTAAATGAAAATGTTTTGCAAGTATCATATAGCATCAAAAACGGATTTCGGAAAAAACATTTGTGGTCTTGTTTACCCGGCTTGTAAGAATAAATTAAAAATGTAAGTTTACAAAAGAAAAATTCAAATATCGAATACATTTTATCCGTTCAATTAATAATATTCCAAAAAAAGCAGCATATGACTTATTTCTGAATAACATTTTCTACATGAAAGGTAAGAGAATGTTGTTTGATATATATATTTGTTCTGTTGTGAATGTTCATTAGAGAAAATTGGAAACAATTTGTAAGACAACATGTCCGATTAACAAGTTTAAAAGGTGTTTTGTTGGAATGAAAACGTGTAAATGAAATTATTTTACATCCACATATCGTGATCTGAATGTTATCGTCCCATGTCTGAGGCAAGTCATTGAGTGAAGACTTTTTTTCAGAATCACAGATTATAAAATTTATACTTCTTGCCTCCTATATTTTGAACGAGAAACAAGGCAACTAAAAAAAACCACAAAAAAGGCCAAAGCAGTGACATAATGGCGCGAGGAAGCAATCGGAACCGAAGACAGAATAATTTTATGACTACGTCAAAAGAAATCAGTCAAGAAGGGGAGAGGGACGGTTTGGAAAATATATTTGAGATGTCGATCGGAAAGTAGGATTTTACGGAAAGAGAGTCTAATTTATTAAAACGAAGTAGAATCTGAAAAAAACTAAAACTGCAAAGAGAGAGAATTAAGTAAGTACACATAAACCCGAATCAAGTGGCTAGGATAACATTTATGAGCTGGTATTTTACTCTTTCTACTTCCACACCACACCAGAATGATGACTTGGATCCTCATCAAATGTAACATACATCAACACCATTAAATGGTGGCTTTTAACGGAACCTGAACCAAACTGAATATTCGGCTACAACAGCAGATATTTATATAAGAATATAATGACTAAGGGAAATTTATTTTCAAAAATTACTTGTTTTGCTTCTACAACACATAAAAACAATTAAATTTTTACGTAGAATTACTATATTGTAGTTACATAAGTCATTCTTTAAGTTTCTGAATTTTGCAGAGACTGTTGAAAAATTGAATAGGCAGAATTGTCATTCCAACTCCGGATCCGAATCTAGGTTGTGTAATGATGGGCATATTTGTGACATCATTACTTGGGACCTGTACCGTCGAAACTTGGTGAATTTTCAACCCCAAAAGAATTTGTTAAGAAATATCAAAATAGCTGCATTCGTGTTATAGAATAACTACTATTACTATGAATGTGGACTGGTTACTAAGTTTTACTCCTCAATCCATGAATGTAATTCAAAATTCAACTGATCTCAATTATAACAAAATTTTATCTGAATCAAGAATAATACTTAAAAACTTGACCTGAGTCACATATCAAATTTCCGATAGTCACGAAATTTTCCTGCACCAATATCATGCGCACATTCTCTTATAGTATTAACCTTCTATCTTCGCTCAGCACTTTAATACGTCCAATCTTACAAACTCACTATTTCCTATTCACTACACTTTTACATATTTAACAAACAATATTGGTTAACAAAAGCGAGATAATATTTTACGGTGAAAAAATATCAAAATTATTTGTATTATTTTCTCCACCACTTTTCAGACAAATCATGAAATTGGAAGACTTCCATAGTTAAAAATTATGTATCTTTTCTATTTAAAACTTAAAACATCATTTGCATATTTAGAAAATTAATTTTCAATCTTTCAAATGCTCCAAAGGTACAAGAGTCTTTTGGTTAATTTTGTTTCTAATATATATATATATATACATAAATGGAAATTAGAGTAAATTTACGTTTAGTGTTATAATATGAGGGTAAAAACCCTCTGATAAACAAAAAAAAAAGTTCAATGTTGTTATGCTGATACTGTTTTATGTTAGATTGTTATTCTGTTAAATTCCTATCCACTTCATATTCTTCGAATTAATTATAATTCTGAGCTAATACGTGTCAAATGTATTGCACTCAAACTGTAACATTTACTATGTTAAATAGTGTGATTTTAATTTTTGATGATAATAAAAAAGCGAATGTAACCACATCTACTCTGTAATGTTCAATATTGATTAATAAATTACTCAGCTTAGATATCTATTAATTTAATTAAAATTTTACACTATTTGATTTCTTACATTAGTTAGTTACCTAAAAAGTTATATGACGGGTTTTTTTTCATGTTAAAGAATCAATAATTTATGGTCATGTATAGTATTTGTTACAGTAATAATTTGCAATTAAACTATAATTGTACAACTTATGTTTAAATTTATGAATGTGAGACTATGATGCAAAGTATAAAAAAAAACAATCGGATGCGTTGTGAATGTAGTATTTAATGGCGCCAGAGCCAAATGTGGCTATGCTGCGCCAAACAAGATGTAAATGTGGTCCAAACTTTTGAAAAATTGAAAATAGGTAAGAACTGATTGACAAGCAGGAGGATCAAAAATATAGAAGGATATCTGGGGCATCCCGGGGAAGCTTCACACTTGACTTCAAGACGGTTAAATGCAAGAAAAGTAAAAAGATCACAAGAGGATCAGGGGGTCGAGATGCTTTTGCATGCCTTCAGAAGAGACGTCTCTGAGACGATAAAGAAAAAAAAATGTAAAAAGTGTTGGAGTCGTCAGAAGTCGTGCAGTGATCATAATATTTTTATTTTTTATTATTAATTTTATTTTTCTGTAATCTTGAGCTTATAACATCAATGATTTGGCTCAGAGAGGGTTATATTTCTAACGAATAAGGAGAGCATTTTCACAGAATTTTGATCAGTTTTCTTTCTGGAAATTGTATAAAAATTTTGTAGATTTTGTGAAGATGAAATAGAAGTGCATGAATATTAAATGATCTATATAATCTTTTGATAATATATTTATATATTAAGAATTTAAAAATATAATACATACTTGTAATTACATTTATGAAAATTGTAACACTTATTGCATATATATAATGTATATTTATGATAATTAGAAGAAGAACTCCACCTCTCCCACCCCTTCAACTATTAAATAGTACAATAGCCTGGACGAGCCAAGTAAAATAACTCGGAATCACCTTAGACAGTAAACTGACCTATATCTAACATATCAGAAATATTGAAAGAGAATATTGGAAAAAATATTTTACAATACATCATCTCATCAACAAGAAGAGCGTGCTTTCCATAGACAACAAACTCCTCATCTACAAGACGATCTTACGTCCACTACTCCTATACACATGCAGCATTTGGGGCTGTACCTCCAAAAGAAACATCGCTAAACTACAATCCGTTCAAAATAAATCTCTGAGGTGTGTTACCGGCGCCCCAAAGTTCCTATCACTCAAGATCTTACACCAAAAGTCGGACACTCCCTTTATTGCTGAAGAAATTGTACAACAAGCTACCAAGTTCTACGATAAAGTTATGAATCATCCGAACCTCACCATAGAAGACCAAAAAGTATACCTGCAAGCCACTGGAAGACATTCTTACCCTCACCAATCTATGTATCGACAAGAGATTACTTAAGTATCTTTTTTCCATTTCAATTAGATTTCCTTACTTTCCCTGTATCAGTATCACTTTCCCTGTATCAGATTCACTTTCTTACTTCTCTCCCAACCCTCCTCTACTACTCCAACCACATTTTCCTACCCTCCAATGTCAACCACCCCCTCTCTTTCCTCACCACCAACCTCTCCTACCCACCTTCCCCATACACTATCCACTCCTCTCCTTCCCTCTATCTCGGGTTTCTAAGCGAACGAATCGCCTTGCGAGAAGTCGCTTACACCCACCCTCCCAACCCTGGCTACTCTCTCCTCCCCTCTCACACCTTACTTTCACTTCGATCGAGACTTTTTTGAATAATCTCAATCATCACTGATTTCTTAGGAAATCAGATACTGTAAAATTATGTTAATTTTCTACATGTTTTGTATTCCATCAGATTACTCACTATCAACTGAGTAGAAGTTTTTGTAAAAACTGGACCTCAATAAAGTATATATTCCTGGCAGTGGATGGGAAGGGATTTAAATGCTTTATTGTGTATGCCATTCTGTCCAGGGGCTTTACGGTTTTTCAGGTATGATTGTGATGACTTCGTTAGGGGAGGGGAGGGGAAGGTTGAAAGTGATATTTTGGTGGGATTTGTAAGGATTTTTGGTGGTTAAGAAAATTTTGAACTATGCTTTCTGTGTGCTCAATGTGAATATCATCGTATGGAAATGGGTTTTCTTGAAAAGAGTTTTCCAGAGACTGGGCAAACAGATCAGTTTTTTCTTTATCAGAGTAAGCAATTCCGGAACTGTCACTGAGGGGGGGAATGGGTTGATATTTCCTGGAAAGTTTTTTGTTCATTATTGTTGTCAGTCTATTGTCAGTTCACTATTGTCTTCAGTATTTAGTTCCGATAGGAGATCGGCCCATTTTTTATTTTTAAATTTATATATTTCTTTTTTAATTTTCCTTTGTATTCTATTGAGCTCTTCTTTAAAGGGAGGGTATCTGAAATTTTGCCATACTTTTTTTATTCTATTTTTTTCTTTAATGAGATCATGGATGTAGGGGGGTAGTCTGAGGAGGGGAGTAGTGATGGATTTAGTCGTGCTAGATGTTTGGATTGCATCTTGCATTTTTTCTGTGAAGTTAATGATGGCTGAGTCAGTATCTATTACGGAATTAATGGTGGGGTTACCACAGAGCAGCTCCGAAATTGTTGCATTAAATTTAAACCAGTTCGTGGTTGTGAGAGAGCGTAAGGGGGAGGGGAGGAGGTTATCAAGAAAGATTTCGAATAGTATAGGATTGTGATCGCTCGAAAGTTCAGACAAGCTTTCACAATTACAGTTAGTGATGTTTTTAAGAATTCCAAAATCAATGATGCAATTTGTAGGGCTATTGTGAGGAAAGTGGGTGGGGGAGTCAAGGGAGGAGATGATGAGATTGTTTGTTGTGATCATCTCGTAAATGGAACGACCTGATCTGTTTCATCTGCCTCTTTTCCACAAAGGGTGTTTGGCATTGAAATCACCAAACATGATCCCTTTGTTGTTATTTTCTAAAACTGAGGAAAGTTGATTTTGATTGATTGTGTTTTGTGGTGGATGGTAGACAGAAGAGATTGTAATTTTTTGGTTATTGCGTGTTTCAATGTGTTTGGTGGTGTTTTCAGATGTGGTGTTATTTTTAATAACGAGATGGTGTGGGATAGAATTTTTAATGATGAGTGCAGTCCCGCCTCCTCGATGAGATAGGCGGTCAGTCCGGTGAATGGTATAATTAGGTATTTTTAATGAATCGGGGGGGGGTAAGGTGGGTTTCTTGTAGGCCTATTATGTCAGAGTTATGGTCTATGATGAAACTTTTAAGTTCCTCTATTTTTTGGCGAATGCCATTGGCATTCCAGCTGACTATTGTTAGGGGAGGGAGGGATATTGTGCGAGGGATCGAAAATTAAGACCAGATATCTAAGAGTTTGGGTATGCTTTCAAAAATAATTTCAAATTTTTTGAAGCTATCTGTGCTTTTTTTTAAGATCATTATTGATTGATTTGAGGAGGTTCATAGATAATATTAATTTTTTTGGGTTAAAAAGGTTAAATATGTCCTTGAAGTCAGAGGCGAATGAACTCAGGACTCAGGGGGGGAGGAATCGGGAGTGGAATCAGTGGCGGGTGGGGAAGTGAGGGTTGGCGGTGCAGGTGTAGGTGTGTTTTGTGTGGTATTTACGGTGTTATTAGTCTGGTTAGCTGCCTGTGCAGCTTTTTTTGCCCTTTCCTCCCAAGCGTTGACTGTAGGAGGGGGGGAGTTTTAAAATTTAACGGGTTTTTAGGACACTCGTTAAAATTGGCAGTGTGGGCTCCCCCGCAATTACAGCATTTTGCGGGAGTGTCTTTGGGCTTGGGACACTGGTTTGAAAAATGGCTCTCACCACATTTGAGACAGCGGGGGGAACGGGAGCAGAACTTCGAATGATGAAAAAATGATTGGCATCGATAACATTGATTCGGTACCACTCTTTTTTTTTTAGGGGTTCTATCTTAATTTTCAAATACCCAATATGATCAATGCTGAATATTTCAGCATGTTTCGAGTTTTTTGGAACTTGATTTAAAAATAATGGCATGGCCATATTTGTTTTTCTCGACTTCATTACATGGCAGGTTTCAACCTGCCATCCGTAATTATTTAATTCATTTATGATAATTTTTGGATCGGTGTCTACTGGGAGACCTCGGATTACAAATTTTGCCAATTTTTGGCCTGGTAGTTCATAGGTGTGGGCTTCAATTTGATTTTCGGCAATGTGTTTTTGGATACTTCTATGTGAGTCTATGCTTGTGGGGAAAAGTTTAAGATTAGTGCCGTTAATTTTCCCCACTGTTTTTTCGGTGGTGAGAGTGTTAATTTTTTTAATGATATCATTAGGATTTTTAACCTTGGTTAGAATTATAGTGGGTATTTTAGAAGTACTGGTGGGTTGTTCTTCAATCGTTTCCATGTTTTCTTCAATTTCTAAGTTACTAAATTTATTCGTTAAAGGTGTGGAGGGTGAAGTTGAGATATTGTTGGATTCAGGTGTTAGTTTAAAACTGTAGTGCTGGGTTGCATCCTTGGATTTTATTTTTTTTGCGACGGTTTACCGTCACAAAGCCATTATCACTAGGTGTTTTATTTAAAGATTCAAGAATTTCTTTTCTGAGTGATTCTTTAAGAGAATCCATATCCTCAGTTAGTGTTTTTTTCATGAGTTGAACTTTTTCGGACTCGACTGATAATTTCACGATCGTGGCGTTACCCTCGTCGAATTTAATTTTGAGATTAGCACGATAAACGGTGTGCTCAATATTTAGTAAATTTTTATGTTGGATGAGGGGTATATCCTCTGAACCAGGACTGTTAAGAATTTTAGCAATAGCAGCAGATAATAAATCATACTGATTAGGCAGCAGAAGCGATATTAAATCATTGCACATTTGAGCATTAAGTGGAGCAAGTGAGCCTAGGCTAGCCCTTACCTCCTGTGGTAGAGTAGATTCAGGTGTCATCATGTTTAAGTAGCTGTTATTCATCGGTGTTTATAGTTCAGGGTGATTCCTGGCCCCTTCCGGGCGGAAATCGGGATGTATTGAAAAGTTTAGCAGAAAGTTATTTTTTGCGGAAAAAACAAATGTTTTTTCCTTATTTTATAATTCTAGATAGTTCCGATGCTTTAATTCGCAATCGGTGATGTTTAAAAGTCCCAAGAAACGCTAAAATCAGCAAAAAGCAAGAGCGAGTGACGCACGTCTTCACCGTAGTGAAGCTCTGACTCGAATGATGCGAATGCTAACATGCTAACGTTTGAAAAAATCTCGATTTGAGTCCTGCACGCTCTCTCCGCCCATTGCTATATATGCTTCTTAGCTTACGGCTACCGCGTCCAATGACAATGCGCGCTTTCTTAACTTTATTTTCCAACTTTGTTTCGGCAGTTCCTCACTCTGCCGAACGCCCAGGCGCTTGTTGCCTTGATCCCAATTATGATAGCTGTTTACAATTATGATTAACTTTTAATAATGATTTACTTAAAATTTTTAATATTAATTCTGATGAGAGGGTATGTTTTTAATTGTTAAAACAGGAACCTCGTAATTTTAGCCGTTACCGTACCGTTACCTTACACTAACGAACGCCCAGGCGCTTGTTGCCTTGATCTTAATTTTGATATAAGATATTTTCCTTATAAATTATGATGAGAGGGTAAATTTTTATTCGTAAAATAGAAACCTCGTAACTTTATCCGCTACCGTTACCGATGAATGTGGATGCCGTGTGAGAGAATTGCCCTGATTCTCGGAGTAAGAGAGCTTGGCTTCTGATTGTTATATTTTTATGGTTTTAAAGGAACTGTCGAAGGTGGCGGAGAGTTGAGCGATTAATTTTGGGATGGTGAAAATTTTTAATTCCTTGTGAAAGAAGAGAACTGCCATTATCCTGAGCGATGTTGCGGAGAAAATGGTTATGAGCATGTTGAATATGGTTTCTATTAGTTTTCTTAGCTTAGCCCCAATTTTGTCAGCAGTAGGTTGTGATGGGTAGGATGTTGATTTTGTACATGAGAAGCTTATTATAAAGAGAAAGCTTAGATTTTCTCCAGAAGTTATTGGTGGGAATATAATTTTTTTTCATGCTTGTTCAATAGTTTGTTTGTAAATTGTAGTTAGTAATTAACCCCTCATTTCTACAGAGATTGATTTCAGTATTCTTGTGGACATTAAATTTCAGTTTCAAAAGCATTTGACTCTTCGAACTTAATGAACGCTTAAGGTAATTTGAATATATCTGATAAATATTAATAATCAGAATTTAAATCTGAGAACAGAATTTGTGTATCTGTTACAGCTTTTAACTTCTTTGACAATATCCTTAGCAGAACAAATAACTATCAAAAATTAATCCGAAAGTGAGTTTACTTTTCAGGTTCATAAATAACTGAAGGAAGGAATGTAGAGCTACAAGTAACAAAAACGAGCAAAATGTTCAAGAATACATCGTATGGAAGTTCAGGTAAGGACCTTTGCCAGTGATACAAACAGCCTATTAAATTATGGTACTGAAACTCCTAAGGCAAGGAATCACTCTCCCTTACCTGACTCACAATTAATCCCAAGGGTTGGAGAAATTCAGTTCTTTCCAATGAAAGTAAGAATGCTATACTTTTGCCCAGCCAGGTACAAGGTCACAGACATGATAATTCAATATTATCATATGGTCCTTTTTTACTCAGGAATTCAAGCCTTATTGCATCATATTTAAACAAACATTTTAACCATTGAATGGGTGAAATCTTTTCAGAAAGATTGTGCGTATCTGTGTAACTTGTTCTAAGGCGAATCCTTAACTGTGCAATCAAAAAATGGGAGATTTACCTGAGGATAGATTAAATTCAAACTTTGTGTTTAACTCCATTGGCATAGATTTTGCTGGGCCTTTCTGTACCAATACTAAGTTATGTAAAAAGAAACTTCCCACGAAAATATATGTCTGCATAAATATCTGATGATTAGCTAAGGCTACTATCTTGAGTGAGTATCATATTTCTCGACCGAAGATGTCATGGATACTTTAAGACGATTTATGGCTAGAAGTGAAAAATTCTTTAGGATAACACCACATTTATTATAGAAACAAAAAATGAAATAAATCAGCTTTTTCAAACTGATGGAGCAATAAGACTCGTTGTCAAAACATTTCTTATCAGAGGAAGAGATAACTGGGAACCACATTCCCTCAGAGCCCTTCATCAAAGTTTCCGTTAGAAAGTTGCTGTTACAACTTTTAAATTTGATTTCAAAAGAGTTGTAAACAACATCTGCCTCATTTACGAAGCATTCTTTACTAATTAACTCAAATGGAAGAATTACTCAATTCTCGACCACTTACATCAATTTTCTCTGAAGTAGAAGGTTTAGAAATTTTAACTCCTCCTCGTTTTTTAACAGGCTTACTTATTACTGCTCTATCATAATCCTTTATAGGTAGAATTCAATGAAAATCGTTTTTATAGGTGACAGTTGTTAACTAAAAATGTACAGACAATACGAAACTGTGGAGTAAAAATTACTCCAAAGTAAATTTTTAACAAAATTGATGGATGTTCAAAAAGGTCAACATTTAAAATAGGTAACATGTTCTTGATTACAGAGGACAATTTTCTTACCCCTAATTGGCCTTTAGGTCACATAGTTAAATTTCATCCGGGAAAAGGCAACCTCTTTCGAGTAGTTGATATGAAAACGAAGATGTGTGTGTGGAGGGGGATGTTTAAGAGGTCTGTTTTCAGATTGCGTTCACTCGCCACTGAAAACTGGTCATTAAGTAGCAAAAAATTATTTCAACAATTGCTATGTGTATATATAGCTACAATTGTAATTAGTGTATCAATTCGTTTTATGCATAATACTCACTATTGAATACTTTATTGATGTGCTGAAAAACTTTTTGTAAACTTTTAATTAAATTATTTTAATTAAATTAATTCTGAGTATTAGACTAACCATCTGATACGTAATGCTGTTAATATTTTTATTATTATTAATGTTGCCTTATCTGTATTGCATTACTATATTTATTAAGAAATATAATGTTTTATTCAATTACGTTGAGTTTTGAAATATGAATATTCCAGCGTCTGCCGGGATGTTCACGTTTAAGCATTTCCGAGATATTTTTCTCTTATCTTTCAAGTGGAGCAGAGGTCTTCAACCTAGGTTCCGCGGTACCCTAGGGTTCCATAGAGCTTTGTCAGGGTTGCCGTAAGAGAGCATTACTTACATACAATAGGGCCTTAAATTTAATCCCCAACACATTGGTGATTGGGAGACATTGCCTCTTTTAATATTCAATAGCAGATCGATCAACGACAACAGAAAACATGAACAATTGAAAAGAAAGACTGAACTCATTTCATTTATATTTATTCTTTCATTTAGGAGAAGAGTTTCGTCTTCTTAAAGGTTAAATATGTATTCCAAGCTGAAAGAAAAAGAAATTTGTTTTTAAAAATTTAATAAAAAAAAAATCATTCAATGGTTAAACTTTCTATTAAGTATGGATTATTTACACATTAAATAGTAAGAAATTCCTTGGATCTAATTATGGATAATTTTAGCGAATCGAGGGATAAGGACAAAAGCAAACATTTAAAACATGGAGTTATTTGAATACATTAGTTGTTTACTTTATTTTTTAAGGATTAAGAGACTTTTAAGAAACTGGTTCACATTTTGATTATAGATATAACAAATTTATCACGTGGAATCTATGATTGCCTTTACTAAGTAATTACTCATTTCGCTTAAATCTCAACTAAGAAAAAGATTTTTTTTTTTTAAAAAATCTAAAGCTACTGGAAATAATGAATACAAGTGAAAACTTAAAATTAAAATTTTTCTACATAATTATAGTACTCATTAAACAAATGCAATAATTCAAACCTTCCATGGCAGTAATATTTCCAGGATATGAAATCTCAGTTCTTCAAATCAGTCAAACATTGATGAAAGTTTCAAATCTAAACCAATTGAAATAAAAATAAAAACATTAATTCCTAAATACTTGAGGAGAAAAAACATTATTCAAATTTAACATTAGAAAATAGGTACTAATTTGGTTTGTGGTTAGAAGTCTGATTTGTAAGACTTCGGTTTTGTTCAATGTCCTAAGAATCCCACATTTTATCACGAGTACGTGAATTTTATTTGATAATATTTCTCAAGTTTTTCAGAATTTTTTTTAAGAAAATTATTTTCATGTGATGTTCCTCATGTTTTGAAACTCAAGTAGCTAATATGGATATTCAATGAATGAGTATATATCTCTAGTCTTGTTTTGTTTTATTGAATCAACTGTCAATTTTATTGGCAATGGAACAGTTTCTACATGAAAAAAAGAACATGAAACTTGCTTAAAATTCAGCTTTATTCAGAAACTTTTAGACTTTCTGAATTTATTGCTGCGCAACTACTTTGTTCATGCCATTCTTTGTTTAAAATATTCGAGTTAATGCTTGTCTCAATGGATAAGTTTAGAGAATGTTTATGAATCTAGAGTCCAGTAATCCATGACTACTCTTTCTGATAAATAAGGTATAAAAAGGAAAGCTTACTGGATAGTCTATTGATAAATTGCATCAATAGAACTATCATATACATTAAGAGTGGTGATGTAAATTGTGAATTCTCTAGCATTAACTTAACTAAAAAGAAAATTCTTCAAGAACATATAATTCATCTGCGCATGAGCTGAAAAACATGTCCTTCCTCCCACGCATTTTATTCTCTCTGTAAGTGTGGGTAACGGTAACGGCTAAGTTTACGAGGTTCTTATTTTAACAATTAAAACTTACCCTCTCATCATTATTTATGATTAAAAATTAAAGAGCATAATTAGTCAGAAATTTTATCATAATTGTAAGAAGCTATCATAATTAGGATCAAGGCAACAAGCACCTGGGTGTTCGGCCGAGTGAGGAACTGCCAAAACAAAGTTGGTAAGTAAAGTTACGAAAGCGCGCATTGCTATTGGATGTTGTTGCCGTAAGCTAAGAAGTATATATAGCAATGGGCGGAGAGTAGATTAGGGGTAGATTACGGCGAGAGCTCTCGACCTAGAAGGATGTATTTGAAACGCTCTAGGTCTGACCTCCTCTACATAGATACGATTACCAACCTAAACAGTATTTCTCAGTACTTTTTAGTGAGGGTTGGAATCCATTCTATCTCAACTACTACAGCCACCGCTACTGTTTTCAACACCCCTTTTTGACCCGGAACGAACATGGAAATCAATACTGAAATGGAACTGACAATGACGCCTACCTCCTCTCCAGCAAGCTCGCCAATTCCTATACCTTAAGGAGAATCCCCTTCCCTCTCCCGACGAAAACTCGCAATGGAAATGGAAGTCCTAAACCTGAAAATAATCAGCCAGACTAACCTATTGGGAAACATCCAAACATACCCACAGTATGAAGAAACCGAGCATTTTCAGATAGAATAGAACGAACTCTCGATCCTGCAAAGAAAAAGGGACCAAATGGTAAGTGCATTTCAATCTATTGACCCCTGTAAGAGCACCGGCTGTCCCCATCACTCTCATGTAAAGTTAATTCCAAAACAAGTTCAAATTAATAACATATCACCTAAAATAACAACCACGAAACTTAAAGAAAAGATAAAAATGGATTCATCTCACCTCCAATAAGGAAAACTGCTAAAATTAATCAAAATCAAATTCCTACTCAAAATCTACTCATAACCAATAATAGATTCCAAAACTTAAATAAAATTAGTAACGATACTTCTGATTCGCACTTTTCGAAGGCGCAACAACCAATCACAGTTCAGATACCAAACGCCCCTTCCCTACCACACCCTATAATGCTTAAAATCCCCAAAAACTATAGAGAGCAGCTAAAAACGTTAACAGCTCAATCCCCAAATCTACGTACTCGCCTTTCAGGTGAATACATCAAACTTTATACGAATATCGACTTGGAATACAGGGAAATAAATAAAACCCTCCAAAACATCAATTATGAATACTACATAATAAAACCGGTCCTTGAGAGGCCGATTAAAATTTGTATAAAAGGCTTACCTCGAGATACTCCAGTCTCAGATATTCAGGAAGAATTGAAAGACCTTAGTTTCGAGGTTGAAAAGGTCGCACAGTTGCATAATCACAGAACTAAACGACCTCTCCCCGTCTTTCTCGTTACATTGCCTAGGACCGAAAAGGCCGCAAACGAAATATTTGAACTGGACAGAATTTGTTACATGGCCATAAAAATAGAAAATTACCGAGGAAGGGATGTAACTCAATGTTACAATTGTAACAAGTTTCATCACTCCTCAGAAAACTGCCGAATGCAACCTAGATGTCTAAAATGCGGAGAACCACATTTCACAAGGGATTGCTCCATTAAAGAGAAACAAAACAGCCCCTTATGTATCAACTGCGAAAACCACGGCCATATGGCCTCCTGGGCTTGCTGTCCATCTTACCCCAAACGTCCTAAAGGTAATACCAACTACAGAAATCCAAAAACTTTCAATAGTAATAAAACTACTGAAAACTACACTTTTGCGCAAACAATTACCAAAGCTCCATGTCCCCAGATGGCGTCACCCAAAATGAGCGAATCAGAATATCACGCACAAAATGAGACCAGATTCTATAAAAAACAACCTCTTAACAACCCCCCCACAGTACAATAGATAGGAAACAATAGACAAGGAAACAACCTAGCCCAACCCACTGACCTACTTTTTATCCTAGTGGATCTCTTAAACAAATTCTCTGGCTTAGCACAAAAGTTGCCCAGGATCGCGGCTGTAAAAAACAATCGTAACCAAAAATATGCCATCATAGAGGCGCTCCTTCACTCGGAATCATATGTCTAACAAACCTAACTATTGCAATATTCCCCATATCTTAGGCCTCAGTTTGTGCTCATGGAACGCAAACGGAGTTAATACTCGTAACGTGGAGCTACGAGTTTTCGTAGAGAAGCACGCCCCTAATATCTTACTTATACAAGAAACTAGATTCAGACTAAGCAATACCTTCTACCTAGCAAACTATGTTTCATATAGAAATGATAGAATTACCGACGCTCAACCCTCAGGAGGAACCATGATCTTAATCAAAAACAATATAGCACACCATCTCCAGACTACAGCACCTCTCCAACATATTGTAGCCACTATTATCACCATCACCCCTCCAAATCACCATACCTTCACTATTGCTTCCATTTATATTCCTCCCCCCAACAGAGAAAAAAACTTTTCACTCTTGATCTTGAAACCATTTTACAAACAAACTCAAATTGTGTGATTTTTGGTGATTTTAATGCCACACACAATTCTTGGAATTGCAGGTAAAACTCCACCAGAGGAATACAACTCAAAAACATCGCAGACAAACTAGACCTTCAAATAGCATTCCCCCCCACACACACAAACCAGATTTGGACACAATTCTACAAACACATTAGACATAGCTTTAATAAGAGAATTCCACTACCCATTTGAGATCACTGCAGTTCCAGAACTTTCTTCTGACCACAAACCAGTCATCATAAATATCAATCTTAGTATTACAAAAAATGAAGCGAAAACACAACTTAAAACACAGTGGTCAGATTTCACCCAATACATACAACAAATCATAAGCTACTTCGACTTCACTAACATCACCTCCACAACACAACTCGAAAACAAAATAGAGTTTCTTACAAACAAAATAAAGGAAGCATACAATAAAGCCTCCACACCAACTAAAAATAATAACCACACCTATACTCCACAAAATATTAGAAACCTTATAAAAAAAACAAAATTAGAAAACACTATCAAAGGACATTAAACCCCATCTTCAAAAGTCAATTAAACAGAATAAACGCAATAATCAAAAAAGAAATCAAAACCTTCAAAGATCAAAACTGGAACCAAAGATTATAATCACTCAACACCACAGACAATTCACTTTGGCAAACCATTAAATTTTTCAGAAAGAAAAAACCAAAAATACCTACCCTAACCACAAACGGCAGCCCAGCTGTCACTGACATACAAAAAGCCAATATTGTAATAGAGACCTTGACTGCAAACTTTCATGAAAAACCTCGACCCACTGACTTTCTTACTAATATTGATAACGAAGTCTCATCTAAATTAAATGACTTTTTTCTATCCCCTACTAACACCTTCATCGAACCAGCTCGCCCAGATGAAATCATCGAATATATTAAAACAAATCCAAAAAAGGCACCTGGCAAAGATGAAATAACTAACAAAATGCTTAAAAATCTCCCTTTAAAAATCATTTTAATTCTAACATACCTTATTAACAAAATCTTAAAACTCAAATTTTCCCCCAACTCTTGGAAAATTTCTATCATCTTTCCCTTACTCAAACCTGGCAAAAACTCACACTTCCCATACAGCTACAGACCCATCTTTCTTTTATCAACAATTAGCAAACTCACTGAATCAATAATATTAAATAGACTCAAAACTCACATGGACGAAAATAACTATATAAATCCAAATAAATATGGCTTCGTTAAACAACTATCTACAATTCATTCCCTCCTCCAATTAACAGAAACTATTTCTTCAGGATTTGAAAAGCGACAATCCACAGGTGTTATCTTCCTTGATATACAAAAAGCTTTTGACCGAATGTGGATTGACGGCTTAATCTACAAACTCATTATAAACAACTTCCCTCCCCCCTTATCCACTTACTATACTCATATGCAAAAAATAGGTCATTTCAGGTAAGAGTTGGGAATTCTCTCTCTAATACTTTTAACTTTAATAATGGAGTAGTACAAAGATTTCTGCTCGGTCCAATTTTATTCAATATCTTCAAAAATTACATATCCAACTACTCTCCAACAAAATTAAACCTCTATGCTGACGACACTGCAATGATTGCCAAATACAAAAACCCAAAAACTGTCACAAAAGCACTCAACCTACATCTAAAACTCCTAGAAAACTACTATAATACCTGGAAAATAAAAATAAACGTTGAAAAATCAGCAGCAGTACTATTTACCAAAAAGAGAATTCTCCCGCCCCCTCCCACCATGAACAATACAGAAATTCCCTGGTCTGAGTCTACCAAATACTTAGGAATAACTTTTGATAAACGACTCACTTTTAAACAACAATTTTTACAAACGCGAGAAAAATTCCGTAAGCTTACAAGAGCTTTATATCCCCTAATTGGGCGGAATTCTAAAATGACAATCGAAAACTACACCCCCGTGATGCGTCCTGTAATATCTTATGCATGCCCAGTTTGGGGGTTTTCTAGTAATTCAAACATTAAAATTCTTGAAACCTCTCAAAATTCAACTATTTGAATTATTACTAAAGCTAGGTGGTTCATGAGGAATACAGAAATCAGAAAAGCTCTTAAAATAAAAACCTTCAGAAAATACATTCAAGGCTTATCAAAAAACTTCTTCGCATCTTTAAATAACATCAATAACTCAAACATCCAAAATCTTGAAAATTATATCCTTCATCTTAAAATTAAAAGATCTCGTCAAGTATTACTTGATTCCTATGAACCACCGTAATTTCTTAATTTTATTACTTAAATTTTATTATATTCAACGTAATTCTTCTCCTTAGTCAATATTTTTTAACTCATACCTCAACTCCGAGCATGCCCCTCCCCCATTGAAATAGCCGATCTCCAGGACAACCAATAGAAATGCACTCTATCATCCACCTTCAAAAGCTCACATCAACCAAAGATTTCCACCCAGCCTCCACTTCAAGTAGAAACCAAGCTCTCCTATTGGCTCCCCACCTACCCCGCCTCCGAAGCAACTGCAGCAACTAAGTAGAACCATCCCAGCGTAATTCCAATCTCATCCGAAACCGGAGTAAAATGCCTGCCCAGGCTAACACTCAAATTATCATATGACTACTGCCAATCTCATCCAGCAACCATCGCAGTCAACAGCAAGATACGGGTTGAAAAGGCGGCTACGCCACCTTGGTACCCGCAGAGATATTAATAAGTTCAAGTAGATTTGGGGTTGGAAGATTCGAGGTCTAGCGTGCTTAGAGTGAAGTCGCTTCTTGTTTCTCTCCTCGAACCGGTTTTCACCGGACGGCTAAGCAGCTTTTCCCCGAGAGCTGAACTTCAGCAGCGGGTTCTCTCCTACCGTCGGCGGTGAAGTTAGCATGTACGGATTTCAAATCAATTTACTTCGGCCTGTGTTGGTTACGACAACGATTTATTTAGGTGTCAGAAATTTCTTCTGTGCTTCTTCCTTCCACCACAATTATTACTTTTTTTGAAAAAGTGATTTTTTTCTCTAACAACTACGCATAGTAGTTAATTGTGTGCTTACACGTGCTTGCACGTGTGTTACTCCTTTGGATTACCCTAATGGATTCGGATTACTCAGATGAGGACATGAGTTCCTCAGTCAATGAGGTAAGTGCTATTTTATCTCGTATTAGGGATTTTGATGTCAGTAATGTAGACAATGAAATTGATCATTGAACCGATTTCGATAAATGCATAGAAATTAGTGAAAGCCTGGATAAATGTATCGAAGAAATTAACCAATTTAACCTTACAAATGTAGATTACTTAAATAAAAAAGCACTAATTTTGGAATTGGCTCTTAAATGCTCAAAAAAATTAAATGTACTAAATCATCATGAATTGCAACAACATCTTAATCAAAAAGATCACGAACTCCATCTTCTTAAGGAAAGACTAACTGCAATAGAAAATAAATTATTAACAGCAACGGAAATACAGCCAATAAACCCTACTCCAAAAACCAACAAAATAGAAAGAAATCAAATCTCTCCTCTCAATCAACAGGGGGGGAAAAGCAAAATTAACTGTTCACTCATCCCCCCAGCTCCTCTTGAGCTAAAAAACAAATTTATGTCGTTGGAGGTCGAAGAATTCCCATCTCTAACCAATAATAACGAGGAAGTCTCACAAACAATGGAATCAAATTCAAACCAAGAAACCAATTCCGATAACGAGAAGGAAATTAAACCCCTCACCGCTGAAACAAAAAAGAAAAAAAGAATCCCACCCATTATCATAGATGAAAGTGTAAACACGCCTGCTCTTATGGATGAAATTTGCACTTTACTTGGCTTCAAAATTATGGCAAGAACGGTAAACGGAAAGCTTAAAGTATTTCCTGAAACTATCGATGCGCATAGGAAAATAAAGAACTTCATTTTAGTTAAAAAATTAAAATCGCACACCTTTGAAATGCAACGCCAAAAAGGTTAAAAATTATAATTAGAGGACTTCTAATTGATTATGACCAAACCGAAATTCTAGAAGAAATAAGATCTCACGGTCCAAATCCTGATCACATCAGTATTTAAAAAAAAAAAAGACGGACTAATGCCAATATGCCTCTCTTCCTCGTTGTTTTGAACAAAAACCCAGCAAACCAAGAAATTTACAATATAGATCACATAGGTTACTTTAAAGTTAAAATTGAAGCATTAAAAAAAATACTATGCCCCCACAATGTTATCGGTGTCAACAGTTCTATCACCATAGCAGATTTTGCAACAGAGAACCGTAATGCCTCAAATGTGGAGAGAAACACTTCACAAGTGAATGTAAAAAATCTACGAAAACCCCACCTAAATGCGCTGTTTGAGAGGGTCCTCACCCTGCAAACTACTCTGGATGCCCAAATAATCCCAAAAACTATAAGTCAAAGCCTGTTAAAAATGTATGGGAAGAGAGGATGAAAAACAGAAACAACCAAAATAACACCACTGAGATCAACAAAATTGAGAACCAAAATAATCCTAACCAAACGGACATATTGCTTCAAATGTCTCAAATGATGAGCCCAATGGGCAATATGTTCCAAATTCTACATTCTCAACTACTGTAAAAAATAATGGGTAGTTCACAACTTAAAACTTAAAAACTCTTAGAATCTATAGCTGAAACGCTAATGGTATTAAAGGAAAAATAGAAGAATTAAAAAACTCCATAGCCGATCATGATCCCGACGTAATTGGGATTCAAGAAACCCACCTTCGACCCTCTGACAGCTTAAAAATTCAAAATTATATTTGCCATAGAAATGACAGTCTTACTCATAGGGGAGGGGGAACTGCAATATTTATAAAAAATTCCCTTAACCACCATTCTATTGAAATCCACAGCAGTACCTTTGAAAATTCAGCCATCAACCTGCATCTTAAAGACAATAGGGGTTGGGACTTCAGTTCGAAGACGAAAACGACTTCGAGAAAGTTGTTGTCCGCGGGATTTTGAGAGGTTATAAATAGAAGAATAAAACTATTGAATTTAAATGAATTAAAAAGAAATGGCGTAACGAAACCAATTTAGAGAAAAATTTAGCTATTTAAAATTTTGAGGGATTTTAAACGCGAGGAGAATGAGTTAAAAAGTAAGAATTAAACGAATTTGAAGTGCACGCTACTAACGACACCTGGTGGAGAGAAATGTCATTACCTAGGAAAATGACGATTTTATTTGTTTACGATTAGAAAAGCTTTCAAATTTTAAAATTTTTGAAAGTGATCGACAGTATTACGCGAGGTCCAATTTGACCATGGGACATTGCCACTTATCGATGTGAAGTCCTGAATTTTGAAAATTAAGCAGGATTTCACTAATGAATAATTTTAATGCGCACGAAGTCTTTTTAGAACTGGGAAGTGAACATAGTTGTGTCCAATCGCCGCTCTGGGTCTTTTCTGCGAAGATGCAATGGTTGATTCATACGCAGGGAGCTGTTGAAGCAGTTCATTAGGTATTTGATGGATCCTATTAAAGAAATTTAATGATTGTTTTTTAATGAACTCAAGAATAGGTTATATGTTAAGATCTTTATGTAGGACTTCGTTCCGGACAAACCAGGGAGCATTTATCATTTTCCTCAGGTGGATATTTTGAAAGACATGCCGTCGTTTCAGATGGGTGGTTGCCGCAGACGCCCAAATAGGCGAAGCATACAACATGATCGGTCTTAGGATCGACTTGTAGAGCAAAATTTTGTGCCTGATCGCCAGCTTGCTCTTACGAGAAATCAAGCGAGTGAGCAATCTGCTCATTCCGATAGCCTTTTGATGTGCTTTTCGGATGTGGTGGGCAAAAGTTAATTTAGCGTCAAGAATTAACTGTAGGTACTTATATTCAGTGACCCAGGGACTGGTTGGTCGAAAATGGTGACTGCTGGCAAATTGCTAATACACCGTTGTTTCGTAAAGAGGAGGCAAGCGCTTTTAGATGCATTAACTTTAATTTTCCAGTCAATGAGCCAGAGCTGTAAACGAGAAATGTATCTCTGCAAGTTTGTAATAATTTTCCGATTGCAGATGTCTTGGGACATAATGGCAGTATCGTCGGCTTACATCGCCAAATGAATGTTGGACGCCTTCGGGATATCATTTATGTTCAAAGAAAAAAAATTCTTGGACTTAAAATCAATCCCTGGAGAATCCACTTAGGATTCGACGGGGGGAGGAGACTGCATTTTCAACTCTAACCCGAAAACTGCGAGAGTCAAGGAAGGAGTGAATAATTTTGATAAGCTGGTCCGAAATTCCAAGTCGCATCATCTTGGAAATGAGCCCTTCATGCCAAATTTTATCAAAAGCTTTGGCAATATCGATAAAAAGTATACCCGTGGCCTTGTTATAGGAAAAGCCATGCTGGACCGTCTCAGTAACTCTAAGTAACTGTGTGACTGTAGAGCAGTTTGGGACAAAACCATGCTGCTCCGGAATTAAAATATTCCTGGAATTGCAGAACTGGTCCAGGCGATTCAAAATAACACATTCATATACTTTGCTCAGGGAACTGAGTAACGATATGGGGCGATAATTTTGAGGTTTGGTATCGTCAGAATCAGACTTGAGAATGGGGACGACCACGGCGGTCTTCCAAGCCTTTGGGAAATAGCAGTTCTCCATTAGAAAGTTAAAGAGCAGCGTGAAGAGAAAAACGAATTTAAGTGGGAGGTTCTTAAGGATGCGATTTGAATTTAAATCCAATCCCGGAGACTTCTTAATTTTTGTTTTGTGAATAAAGTCCTAAATTTCGCTAGCCTGGACCGGTTCCAGGTCTAGACATGTGCGGGATGCCAAAAACCTTTGGACTTTACGTTTAGTATGAGCTGAGAATCTGGGATTCTCGTCTACGTTTGGTTCGAATTGTTTTTGAAGGCTATCAGCTATAACTTCCGCCTTTTCAATAGGAGCTACAGCAACACTGCCTGAGGGCGCCCTTTAGGGGCGTAATGGTGTGGAAAGGAGGTTTCCCTCCAAAGGGTGTTTGAGTCAGGCGAGAAGCCTTCAATGTGTTTTTCCCATCTTTCTTGGGAAAAGTGTTGAATATTTCGTTTAATCTCATTACTGAGTGCACGGAGTTCAATTTCGAGAGCTGGATTCCTACATCTTTGCCAGACTCTCCGTACATAATTTTTGCGACGATTTTTATTTCTGATCTCAATAGGGAGTCTCAGAGGAGGAGGTTTAAATTTTGGTTTTGAGGCCGTCACAAGTGTCTCAGAAATAATTTCTCCAATTTTATCGATAGATTTTTCTATATCTTCATTGCTGGAGGTTTCTGGAATAGGTAGGGGTTTTAAATTTAAAATAAATTTGAAATTCTCCCAATTGGTAGAGAGTTGCACTGGTAATTTTAAAAATGCAGAGTTTGTATTAAGCGTCAAAATGACCGGCAAATGATCTGAGCTCAGATCATGTATGACTCTTATATCATAATTAAAGGGAATGTTCTTAAAGATTGCAAGATCAATAATAGAATCCCTAGCCCCCGGACGGGACTTAGGGTTAATGTGCGTAGGGGTGTACGGTGCGACAACCCTAGCACCAGGCGTTCTGCTTATAACATTTTTGAGTTTTTTTCAAAAGTGTTTGATCTTGAATCATGCCTGTCTTTGTGACAGGCATTCAATTTACAGCAATGATAACATTTTAACCAGAATTTAGAAGTTTAATGAAGTCCTCCTCTGGAAAATGGCAATGATTTAATGGGATACTGCGAATATAAGCAGAAATTATTCGCAGTGGTGGGTAGTTATTAATTTTGATTCCAATAGCAGTAGAATCAATATACTGTAACCTCGGCAAGAGGACTCTGCAATGTTCATAATTACTTTTACAGTATAAAGTGGTACCTCCATCGATATGAGGAGTTAAAACAATTCTAACGTCTTTGTAGAGACGATAGTTGGCGATCTGGGGTTCGTGCCCCGGTTGGAGCTTTGTTTCTTGAACCAAAATCAGATAAAAATTATGCTCTGTGACGAAGTTTCTTACTTTGTCAATCTTGGAACGCAAATGGTTTGCGTTCCAGAACCCAAGAGAAATGTCGTGCACGTCACGATTGAATTTTAATGTTGGGGAGGGGTGCGGTAAGCGCGCCCGTGCTTAAGTGCGACGTAGGCTTCGAAAATAATACAGGACTTGTCGTCAGCCGCTGTGACTTGACGGAGGGCAGGGAGACACTCCCTAAATGCCCGAGCAAAAAGTTGCTCATTGACATTAGCGTGACTGGCGATAGACATTACTGCACGGAAAATTTCCCCAAAATTTCCTGAGCTGGGAGTAGCCGCAGAATTTTGAACAGGGGCGGAATGTACCGTGGTCTGTCCAGTCAAAATTTGGGAGTAAGAAACCTGTGGGGATGCCTGTCGATAACTCTCGAGAGGACGCTGGCTCTTGGGAGAGTGAACATTTTTGGGCTTAGGGGCAGGAATTTTGTTTTTTAAATATTTATTTGAATTTTTATTTGTTAATTTATGGATGGAATTTTTCCCTTAGGGAATCTGGGGCATTGGCGCTCTGTAAATGTCAATATAGTATTAGTGAATCTTGCCGGTATCTTGTCCTGTACTGTGCGTATTAAAACTATTAGGAAGACAAATCCATATCATCCTTGATTCGCTAATTAATTTTCAGGAAAAATCTGATAACGGAAAGCATAGGTAGGAGAATTTTTATTCCTAAACTTTTATATTAGGTAATTTAACAGTGGGGTTCGTAATCCAAATAAATACTACTTTCCTAAAGTTTTATTTTTCCGTGATCTGTCTGATTCTCCACGTTTTTTTTTTCTAACCAAGAAAATTAAATTCTTTTACTTATTCTTCAGATATTACGAACTAAGTGCAAAGAAAAAGGAAAAATCAAGTAGCTTCACTTTATGATTTTTTATATTTATGTTTCGAATAAGAATAACATAGAAAATGTATGAAGCTGTTAACTTGATTAGGGCTGTGAGAAATGTCACGTTGCTTTGAAGGGTACATGAAGAGGTCTTTTCGACGTCCTTCCGTGGAAAATCGTTTAATTTTTGATTAGAGATTTCAAATAATCTTCTACATTCACCAACTTAAAATTTGAATCTTGCTTGTAGAAGAATAAAATTCTCATAAAAGTTTGTTTGCTATGACGTTTTGGTTGATTTGGGGTTATGTCTTAAGTATTTTTCAGGGAGACATTTATTGGCTTATTTTAGTGTTTCAAAATGTTTAACAACTTTCCCTTATAACTTCAAGTAGGAAAAGTTGTTGAAACACTATTTGAGGGTCTATTCTGAAAAATAAGATAATTTTAATTTTAGTAGATTATATCTACAAGAGTAGTGGACATAATTTTGTGAAATAAAGTATGATTAAAAAAAGTACAATATACAAGATAAGAAAATCAACCATCAAGGATTGGTATGCTAAGTTTAGACGCGGTGAAATGAGCACCGAAGATGGTGAACGCAGTGGAAGCCCAAAAGAGGTTGTTACCGACGAAAACATTAAAAAAATCCACAAAATGATTTTGAATGACCGTCAATTGAAATGGAATGAAATAGCAGACACTCTAAAGATATCAACTGAACGTGTACATCATATCATTCACGAATATTTGGGTATGAGAAAGCTCTGTGCAAAGTGGGTGCAGCGCGAGTTCACTTTTGACCAAAAACAACGACGAATTGATATTCGGAGCAGTGTTTGAAGAGAATCAAGCGTAATAAACCCGAGTTTTTGAGTCGATATGTGACAATGGATGAAATATGGCTCCATCATTTCACTCCGAAGTCCAATCGACAGTCATCCGAGTGGACTGCACACGATGAACCCGCTCCAAAGCGTGGGAAAACGCAACAGTCGGCTGGCAAGGTTATGACGTCTGTATTTTGGGATGCGCATGGAATAATTTTCATTGACTACCTTGAAAAAAAAAAGGACCATCAACAGCGACTATTACATCGCGTTATTGGACCGTTTGAAGGACGAAATCGCCGAAAAACGGCCGGATTTGAAGAAAAAGAAAGTGCTGCTTCACCAAGACAATGCACCGTGTCAAAGGTCAGTGGAAACGATGGCAAAACCCCATGAATTGGGCTTCGAATTGCTTCCTCATCCACCGTATTCTCCAGATCTGGACTCCAACGACTATTTCCTGTTCTCATATCTCAAAAGAATGCTCGCTGGGAAGAAATTTTCGTCGAATGAAGAGGTGATGGCCGAAACTGAGGCCTATTTTGAAGTAAAGGACAAATCGTACTACAAAAATGGTATCGAAAAGTTGGAGGGTTGCTATAATCAGTGAATGATCTTTGAAGGAAATGATGTTGAATAAAAAAAATTATTTTGCCAAAGAAAGGTGTTTTACTATGGTAGGCCGGGGACTTTTCAATTAATCTGTTATTTATTGTAAAAAAAAATTATAGTTAAATACGTTCTCAACAATTAAACATAACGTTAAAAATTATTTTTTTTAAGGAAAGGTTTTTTTTTTTTTTTTGTTTTTAAATTGGTTCCGTATCGATAAATAATGCTAACAAAGGTTTTCTTTCTTAACTACAAAATTTGGAGCCCCTTCTCATAAAGTTAAAGAGGCATAAACATTGATGAGTTCACAGAAAGAAAGAAAAATAGCGTTATGGAAGACACGGGAGGTGAATGCAGTAAATATGGTGCGTTTCAATAAAGTATAAGTATTTTCCATGTGAGAAAAGTTTCATTAAATGTTACTTTCAGCATTTTATTAAAACGTGTTTTTTCGTCTCAAAACATATGTCGTAATGTCTTACGATTCAGTTCACCTGAAATTTTAAATGTACATTTTTCAAAGGTTTATACGTTCAAGAGACAATATTTGAGGTTTAGGAATGACTAGAATGAGCTTACATTGCTATGAAATGGAAATTGCAATGACGTACCAAAACTTTCAACAGTCTGCTTTTTCAAACGTACCCAGTCTTCCGAGAGAAAGTAATCATTTGTAATATTCAGTTTAAAAATGTCAATATAATTATTTTCGTTTCAGTTACCATGCTTTGGGGGAAATGTGAACTGTTTGCTTATTTTTTTTATATATAAATTGCTCTGTTGATAGGACAAATAGTACTCAATCAAAATTTTTAAAGTGTATTTTTCTAATTTAAAAGCCCCATAAAATCACAAAATATGCATTTCAAGATAAAATTTTAATAATTTAAAAACTCAGAAAGTGTATTTATAGCGCAAATTGAAATATGTAAGGCATGCATGTTATCGAGTTTAATAATCGATGGAATACTTACGGGGGCACTGTTCGAAGATTGCCATTCTTGTAAAAAGTAAGTATTCTAAAAAGTGTAAAAATTGCAGCAAACAAAAGAATTCCTTCGAAGATGAAATTAGTAACGTCAAGCATGCCTGTTGAAATATAACACATTATAAATATTCCATTGAACTTATTACAAATCAAAAGCACTGAAAATGAACTGTAGATGAAACGATAAGAACGAATAAATATATGGAACACTAATGTTTGTTTCACCGTACGCTTATCACAGCCAAAAGAAATTTATTTGATATGCAGTATGATAAAAAATTTATTTTTTTTTATTTCATATACGGAATTATTGCCAAGTAATTTATATTGGCGTTATAGTATTAATTAAAAATTTAAGTTTAGTATTGCTGGTATGAGATATCCGCGGGTTGCGTCTTCAAGTTTGCTTCGGTTCATTTCCCAGAAGCTTCATGTCGCTATGACGTTCAGAGAATCGATCAATCGATATTGAAGCTGTGGTAAGATTGAATACAAAATTAAAAAGTGATTAACGAGATTTATTAGCAAACTAAGAACGACTACACTTGGTTAAGAACTCTCTCAGGCGGCAAACACACGAGTTTATGTATTACATGAAGAATATTCCAGAACACTACTATATTAACATAAAGAATATTTTAGAAGGTGTTGGAAATTATTAAATATAACAGAGAAAGCTTACACAAAACATCAGCGTGAATTTTTGAAATTGCCAGCACTGGTTTTGAACCCGAGAACTTTTGTTATGTAGATGAGCACTTTACCATGCACCATCGGTGCTTGTGTGCTTTATGCGGTTGCTCTCACCTTAAAAAAACAGCTTCCGGTTGTTGAAGTGAATTCCAAAGTAAGACTCTCGTCCGTGAGCGAGTCATGGGTCCTGAATACATTATTCTGAATTTCTTTCGCGATTGGAAACATTTCGTCTAGAATTAAGCTCGTCAGAAGAAATAGAATCAATTAAAATCTAGACCTATGCATCGGAATCATAGTAAGGATTCATTTGAAGAACATGTACCACATCTGTGTCCGTTGGAGTCGCGAACTGGAATCAATGTCTTGAAATGGATAGGTTACGTCAGATAGTCGTCATTTAGTACTTGATCAGGGACGAAGTATCTTCTAAGTAGATTTTCCGAAACACTTAATTTTCGTAGAAGTGTGAAAATGCATTCTAGGTCTCCTGGTTCAATGAAGGCTATTGGATGTTCATACCACTTTCGACCTTTTTCTTATGCTTCCAAGGTTCGTAATCTCACAAGCTGCCCAGATTCTTCGGCTCTTGATAGTCATTTAGCGGTATATTATTTTCTTCAGCGCGAATTGGGAACATATTATTGGGTGTCATCTCCACTTCACGTCCATGCATCAAATAAAACTGTGTGAACCCTGTTGTTTTGTACGGGAAAGTAACGAAGGGCAATATTTCATCCCAATCTCTCTGCTCGGCTTCGAAGCACACAGCCTGCCTGCCTGTTAATGTTTCATCAGAGCGCTCTGTTAGCCCATTAGTTTCTGAATGGAATGCAGTCTTCATTCGGTGGGTAACATTGCAGAGGTGATTAAGTTCCGCAACTATAGTTTCGATTAAGACACTTGGCCTCGGTCTGTAATGATTACTCTGGGAGCTCCATGTTTAAGATGATTTCCACAAGGAAAAACTTGGCTACTTCAGGAGTTTCAGGAGTAGGTAATACTCTTCTGATGGCATAGTCGGTTAAGTAATCAGTACAGACAATTATCACAGGCAATGAACCCTCAGCGACTTTGGAAATCTTCAAATCGTCTATCCTAATCCGACGGAATGGAGCAATTTCTGGAGGTACTATATGACTGGTTGGATGAAGTGCAACGACTTTCCTTCGTTGTTAATCAAGGCAGTGTGTAACATATCGACTTAAAATGCGAAAGAGTCCCTGCCAATCGAATCGTTTCCTCCCTATGTTATACGTTCTGACACATCCGAAGTGGACTGCTGTAGGTTCGTACTGAAAGTATTGGAGTATATCTTTACGTACTTTCGTATTTTTAGTGCTTCGGAAAGATCGGTAACCACTTTTTTTTTCTGTATCAAAGTTCTTTTTACAAATAACTCCATCAATTAATTCGCAAACTGTTCTTACTGGCTCTAATTTTTCTTCTGACGAAATAATAGTATTTATATAAGATATAATAATATATAGCTAAAATATAAAGATTCTTTCCTAAACGCAAAGTAGTTGTTAAGTAATAAAATGATACTAGTATAGCATTTGTGTGAAAATGTTTCTGATTCTTTATTGATATATAATTCTTGTTAATATTATTTCTTGTTGTTTAAGAGCTGATTTTGTGTTGTTTTTTTTTGTGTATTTCTTGTTTAAGAGCTGATTTTGTACAGCACTATGTAGAGTGAATTGAAAGCAATCTAAAGTTTCCTTAACTACAGTTCTCTCCACTTCATTAGATTGTGAATGAGCATTTCTTTCTATGACGGCTCGTAATTTACACCCGAGTGACAAGAAATAGTTACAAGTGTTAGGGCATATTTTGAATTGAAAAAAGTTCTTCAAGTTTGAGAAAAATGCGAGAATTAACCCTTAGCAAAACGATTGAATAAATGTCTTTATATGTTTGTGGAAATTTATATCTTCTGTATACAATTTATAATTCAGAACAGATCGAAAATTTTGAAATGGAAGTTTCGCTTTTCAAACTCAATCAAGCAAAATCTTGAGAACCTTATCACATTATTAAAGCAAGTATCCACGCAGAAATGTAATATTAAAAATAAAAAAAAAATTTCAGAATATCAAAAATACTTACATGACATCCATTTCTTTTGTGTTGGGGGATTTGCAGTTGAGGAGCTTCTGCAAAAAAAAATCATCCGTATTAAATTTTTTCATTTTTTAGAAAGTAATGGTTACTCATCAGTTCTAATTATAAGGATCTGATACCCGCATCTGGCAACGGCTAGGCCATGGTCTCAGTGATCGAACCCGGAGGATCGCGGGCAGGTTGATATCGGAACAAGAAAAAGTGAAGAGACCAGCCGATGGAAAGGAGAGGAACAGATTTGTATACATAAGCGTCGCGTCCTTTAAAAACGTGTAGAAATAAAATAATTGGGACTGTCTAATGGTGTGTTTTTTTGTTTATTAAAAAGCTTACTAGCGGACGAATTCAGTCCAAATTTCTGATGTCAAAAGAGAAGATAAATGGACCCTATACTTAGCATTCAATACCTCATATTGATGACAGACGTAAAAGCAGAGATTTTAAAATAAAAAGCTGGTAGTATGTTTTTATTATAAATAGTTGAACAATAGGTAGTCATCTTTCTCTTTTTCAAGCTTTCTAAAGAACATTAGAGTGAACTGGGGTCATCTAGAATAGTTGGAATCTTGATAACCAGTATGATAGAAGAAAACAAGATGGCTACGAAATGACTGATGGTTAACCGAAAACAAAGACTTCTACGCACTGATCACCACGTGCAAATGTTTCTAAAGCCCTGGAGACGACAGCTTTCTGAGCGATGTATTAGATGTTTAAGCCGTGATATTACTCATCTTTTCATGAATAGGTGCTTTTCTTCTGGTGTACCTTTAATTTTTTTCAGTGGCTTTTATTATGATGAGCAGCAGTCTGCAAGAGCTATCTGCTCTAGGTTGTAAATAAATCATCAAATCTCATATCCAGATGTCTTCATGTTCGGTAAGTGACTGTAGTTCCCAGAATAAAATAATCATTTTGGTTAATATTGAGTAATGGGATTAATTACTCATATACATTATTTTTAAGAATTGAAACAGACAAAGTGGAAATAAACTAAATTTATGATATGGCTCATTATGATACTTTGTTTCATGTTTGTTTCGTAGATATAATGGTAAAGTTTATTCTTATATATTTGCGATGGAATCATGTTATGATTATGATATATGTAATCATTTTGGTACTGAGGCATAGATGTCTTTTTTCTTTCTTTCTCGAATTAATTTGTTTCATATTGATTTGTGTATGAGCATCATATACTCACGATAAAATCAGTTATAAAAGTCGTAACTGAAATTCTTTGCATCAGTAAACAATGATGTTTTATTTGTAACAATAAGGTATTTGGTGTTTGGGAACGAGCAATTACAAGTATTTATTTGAAATTATTCTTCTGAATGTATATGTTCAGAATATTGATAAGAAGTATTATATAATAATATTTCGGATGTAATAACAGATCAATTGAAAAGTCCCCGGCCTGACACATAGAAGGCTCTACTAGAATTAAATCCATATGTTTTTTAGTTAGTCATAACCCTCAAAAGAGGCGTGTCTAAATTTGACACCTGTCGCATCATTAGTTTGTGAATTATAGCATTTTGAGTGAAGCAACTTTTGTTATTGTGAAAAAAATGGATAAAAAGGAATTTCACGAGTTGATAAAATATTGCTTTTGAAGAGGAAAAATACAGTTGAAGCAAAAACTTGGCTTGATGCCTAGTTTCCGGACACTGTCTCAGGCAAATCAATCATCAAGGATTGGTATGCTAAGTTTAGACGTGGTGAAATGAGCACCGAAGACGGTGAAAGCAGTGGCGCCCAAAAGAGGTTGTTACTGACGAAAACATTAAAAAAATCCACAAAATGATTTTGAATGACCGTAAATTAAAATGGAATGAAATAGCAGACACTCTAAAGATATCAACTGAACGTGTACATCATATCATTCACGAATATTTGGGTATGAGAAAGCTCTGTGCAAAGTGGGTGCAGCGCGAGTTCACTTTTGACCAAAAACAACGACGAATTGATATTCGGAGCAGTGTTTGAAGAGAATCAAGCGTAATAAACCCGAGTTTTTGAGTCGATATGTGACAATGGATGAAACAAGGCTCTATCATTTCTCTCCGAAGTCCAATCGACAGTCATCCGAGTGGACTGCACACGATGAACCCGCTCCAAAGAGTGGGAAAACGCACCAGTCGGCTGACAAGGTTATGGCGTCTGTATTTTGGGATGCGCATGGAATAATTTTCATTGACTACCTT
>BMAW01040219.1:172937-210530 GCA_019974015.1 Nephila pilipes
ATTAAAATACTTTGTTATTTTTTCATAATGTGAAAATAAATTAGGATTTTCCGTGTTGGTCACCACCTCACAAAAAAATAAAATATTTTGGAAGTGTAATAGATGGTGGTAAGCATGGGTAAGAAGTAGGAAAAGTAGAAAAATTAGTCAGGCCTATCATATTAAAGAAAGAGGTTCGATAATTAATGATGATCATTCTGAGTTATTCAGCTGAAAATCAAAATCGACATTAGAATAGAGATCTTTACTAACTTCATGTTAAAATTGCAGTGAGCTAAGTTGGCTAAATATAGCCGGATGATTCAATTTTACGCTATAATTTCGGTTCCACTCCCTTAAATAAGAAAAAAAAACCAATTAAACTCTTATGAGGGAAAATGGGGAAATCTTCATTTAATAAATTAAAAGTATTTTCATGCAATGGGTCTGGGTTTTGGTCGCCTAATGCTGGAGTACATTTTCAGGGGATTTGTGATGCATCTGATCTTGATAAGAAGTGGTTTAACTCAACAAGAATCTGAAGGAAATTTATAAACCGATAGCTTTTGATAGGCAAACCTTAACCACTGTTAAAAGAAATAGGGCTAATATTGAAAAGGAGGCATGAGTGGATTTGTACGGGGGTGAATATATTTGATAAAAGGACCCCGGATATATAGTATCTCAGACCGTAATCCTTTGAGATACTTGAATCAAGGCACGCCAAAAAGCATTAAATTAACTCGTTTGGCTCTGGAGTTACAAAATGGAATTTTTCCATCATACACGGACCAGGTGTTGAACATAGAATTGCTGATGTATTATCTATATTAAGTAAGAATTTCTATTATATTATTCTTTTCATTATGCAATGTGTTGGTAATTTTTAATCCCATCATAGTTTGAATTTAACAATTGGAAACAAAATCACTCGGTTGATTTGTAAGAGAAATTTTCGACCATTGGACATAATTTTTTTAAGCAAATATGAAAACTTTAAGAACTTGTCAGGGGGGAACCTGTTATAAGCAAAATGTGGTTCTATCTTTTCATAAGAATGCTTAGGAATTCCGTATTTGTTGTATAACTGTATTTTTGTTCCTTGCCAATTACTTCTTCTAATTATTATTATGTATTTGTAATAATATTAATTTTAGGTTGTGATAAAATCAGCCCATGATTGGCTCATCTTAGGTGGGGCGTATCAGGATCTGACACCCGCATCTGACAACTGCTTGATCGTAGTTTCAGTGATCGAGCCCTGAGGAGGCTATAAAGGATAAGCTGACGGAGGATAAAAAAAGAGACGAGGTGACAGAACGGAGAGAATGAGCTAGAACAGATTACGTCTCTCTCGTGTCCCTTAGAAACATGTCGAAATAAAATAATTGAGTCTCTATCATGAATTATTTTTTCTTTTTTTTCAAATATTTACTAGCAAGCGAATTAATTTCAAATCTGCGATGTTAAAAGTGAAGCTTAAAGCGCTGAGTAGGGCTTGATGACTCAGGAAGTTGAAATCTTAATTCATTATCCCATTAAACATGTGAAATACAGTAAAATATGCCTTTGAAGCATAGGGTTAAAAGGCGTGAACGAGTGATGGTGGAGCCCCACAGCCAGATATGGCTGTGCTGCGACAAACAGGTGTAACTGGGATTAAGATGTTTGATGAATGGGAAAAACAAGTTTGAGAGGGAGAGGAGTCCAAAATAGGGAAAGATTATGATGGTAACCCGGAGATGTGACCCCGTGTTTACCACAAACCATTAACTACTTGAGGAAGAGAAAAGATCACTAGGAATGCATCGGAAGCATAATTTCCATAATGACCACCTAAAAAAATTAAGTCTCTAAGGACAATATAAAAACGAAGAAAATGTTTTACATAGGAAAGACTGAGCAAAAAATCTGGTGTTTCGTGATAGATAGCCAGAATTCAAGATTTCAGCATCAATCAAATTAATGATCTTGATAATCATAAGTCAATAGATAAAAGGATTATAAAATGGGAAACTTGCAAAAATCCAAATTTTAAAAGAAATTCTTCATTATTTAAATCTTATTATATAATGAATCAACAATGGTGGAAAAACCAATAGAATTGATGTTTATTATTACTAGCCATCCGGTAATAAGAGATTAAGATCCGAAAAATATTAATAAAGGTACTGTGCGCAAATTAGTTTTCTAGATGATCGTGATAAATTTATTTTTAAGTTCATGAAGCCTTAGACTAGAAATGAAATTTCTAATAATAGTAAGAATTATTTTTCTTGATCACGTTATTGATATATTTCATGACAAAATAAAAAAAATTAAAAATGCTTATGTCGCTTGAATATAATCAGAAAGTTAAAGAAAAATATAAATGGAATGCAGCTATGACTGATGTATTAAATAATATGATCGAATGATTGACTTGTAGATAGACTTAGGAATGTTAATATAATTTGATACAAATTCGTATATTCTGTGAAACGAGGTTATGAAAACAAAGTTAAAAATTTGAAACTAGATTGTTTGCACAAAGACTTAGACATCGATACGATATGCAATTAGTGTAGAAAGTAGTCGTACAATAGCGCTGTTTGTGAAAGAAGCTATTGTTTTAGAATGTTAATTCCAAAGGTAAAACCTTATAAAACACTGTTTTCCACAAATACAACATGGGATGAAAAATTAATTAAAGAAGAAATTTTTTTACAAATATAAAGAAAACTAAACCTTGAAGATTTTGAGACGTGTTAAAAATACGCATCTTTAACAAATGCCAATATTTATGAGTGTTTTGTGGTTGGATCGAGGAGGTTTATGTGGATGAATGACAACACTCATCTTGAGTAATATGTAAAAGGATGTGGTGGAATTCAAATTTTAGATACTGTAGAATATTCAATGTGGATCGTAAATCTAAAGAAATGTATTTCTCTGAAAGAAACATGATTTAAATTTTGTAAAAACGGTACAACATATAATGATATTCCATAATTAGGTTAGTAGATTGAGCTGAACAATGAGTTTAATTATTCAGTTGCTAATGGTGTCTATTACACTACATAACGTTCCTGACACGGGGCAACCATCTCTGTTTACTTGTATTTTCGGCCGCGTTGCTTTTCTGACCCCGAGGAGGGGGAGAGAGTTGTTGACCTTGAGCGGCCGCAGCGTTGTTTTGAACCCTGGACCAAGGGCTCCGATGTTGACGGTCCAATCAATCAGGCCGAAAAGATATCTATCCAGGCTGGTTGAGAAAGGCCTTTTAACTTCTAACGTTGTTGTAGAAGAGAGTCGCTGCGTGTTAATAGACTATTTCTCGCTTGTTCGTTGAAGAAAATTCGGAAATAAATGCCTCTAAGCTTTCAACAGAATAAAACAAAGAAGAATAGATCTGGATACAACTCGAAATGTATTAAGCAGCAAGGCTTCCACGGCTGCATATTACGATAAGAATTCTTTGTTGTTATGGAGAACCAGAAATTACCATAAAAATTATCAATAAAATACATAAACGAAGGCCCTGAGCTCTGTAAAACTGATGTTTTTCTACCGAATGTAAGTTTCACGTTTTTAAATTGCACAGTAGGCAAATGCTGTAGAGGAAACAAAACACAGAAATGAATCCAAGATGAAGCATGGATGTGGAGTTATGTTTGTTCTGGGATGTATGAGTACCTCAGGGATCGGTAATTTAGTACCAATGGATATAGACATGCATTACCAGCTTTATACAGACAGTTTGAAAAATAATTTACACTTTAGTGTGATAAAACATTGAGTCATCATAATCATAATGTTTCCATGTATGGTAATTATCCTAAGCATATAATCTTAATTACGGGGCTTTAGTTCATATATAACACTCATAAATTTATGAAATTCATCCATTACATTGAACATGTATGGAAAATTCTTGATCAAAACTATGTAAGTAGGTTTGTTTTGTTTAAGCATGAATTTATAAATAGAATGGACAAGTTAAATAACATGAAATATGATTCATTTTATGCAAAAAAGACTTGAATCAATTAATCAAGTTGAAGGTCATTCTACTCGGACAAGGTATTTAAAACAAAGTACTACCTTAAATGCTTAAGATTATTTGCTAAAAAAATTTTCTACGCCTCAAGACTGTTCATCATTTACGTCTTACAAATTTTATACTTTACACTTAAAGTTTTCGCATAAATTTACATGAAAATAGTAAACTGCATCCTATTACATCTGTCGAAAGACTTGTTGTATAAATTAATTATGTATTTTTTCACAGCGAGATTTCTCTAGTTTATGACTATCATTGTATGATTACTTTCTTAACTCACTGTAAATTACTTGGAATATTTTGCACCTGCAATTTTTCTTTATTTTGATGGTTAAAGAATAAAGTGAAAAATGCTACTCTGGATATAAGAGAGGATTTTCTGTATATGAATTTGAAGGAAAAATTATATATGGAGCAACCTCTTAATACACCTGCCAATTATCAACCTGGTAAAGTATGCTTATTACATAAAAGTATATATGGACTTCATTAGAGGGGGCACTAACGACGTAGATATCAGAAAATATTTGGGAATCCATGGGAAGAAAAAAGATGCAATTATGAAGAAGTTTTTGAAACATAACATCATAAGAAACTTAATTAGTACAATTATGTATTTAAAATAAAAAAAGCTATTTAATTTGTATTTAAAGATGTTGTAGTGTTAGCTAAGTATGGAATTATTAAATTAAAACCATAAATTTATTCAAAGGAAAAACGATATAACTAATTTAGGAAGAACAAATCTTTAATGCTTGGTTTTGGTTGATTCATTGGTTATTGACGTGATCGCATAGAAGCAACACTAGGACTCTTGAGGAAAAGGAGCCTTGTAATTTTGAACCTCAGTCAATAAACGAAGGGCTTGCACTTCCTGCTCCAATCTTAAACATCATGCCAATTTTGGCGTACCAGATCCTTTTTCAAATTTCTGTCTTTTGCTTCAATTTTAATAATATTTAGCTTAAATATATTCAATTTTATATTTTATCGTTTGCTTTAATTTTATTAACAAATAGTTTAAAGTTGTTCAATTGAATAATTTAACGTTTACCTTAATTTTAATTACATTTAGCTTAAATATATTCTATTTAATAACATAACGTTTCCTTTAACTTTAATATTGGAAAAGTTTACTATTGTCCATTTCTCGATATTTCGTCGTTTACTTTAATAATTATATTTAATTGAGTCATTTAATAGTAATTGTAAAAAAGCACACCTTCGGTGACTAAATCTGTTCTTAGCAAAACTTTTTATAGAACATTTTTTTTTTTAATTTTTTTTCCTTCAACCGATGCATTTTGTTAAATAGAGGAAGGTGCGAAATTTTCAGTTGTTCCCGGACGCTAAAACTCAAGCTAAATCATTTTTGAGCTTTATTCTCGTATTGAAGAGATTTGGAGTTGTTGCTGTAATAAACCAACAATTTAGTTTTGGCAAAATAATATTGAAAACATAGAAACAAATTACATAGATATATTTCGTTTCATTAAACAACTATTCAAGGATGGATGCTCGGTGTTATTGACGTTTCAATAAAGGCAACACGAGGACCATTGGCGACGGATCTCGTAATTTTGAATTCAAGTGATGAATTCAAGGATGGAGAAGTTATTATAAATTATGCATCCCACAAAGAAAGCTTGGCAGAGTTTTTACTATAATCTTTATTATTAAATCAATTAAAATGTGTTATTTCAAAAGTATTCAGTTCTAAGGTTACAAATGAAGATGCCAAAAATTGCAGTGTCAGTTAAAATCTACATAAGGAAATCTAATCATTATAAACTCAAATCCCACCTGAACTTGTAAATGTGCTGTACGGGGAAATGACGATCTGAATATGTTTCTGACTTTCCTTAACATCATTTTTTTTTTTGTTTAATGTAATTAGAATTATTAAATCAGTCTAGCTCTTTATTCTTATCAATGATTGTTGTTTGTATTTCCTTTTTAAAACAACATAACTACATTATAAAAGAACTATTTAGCTTTTACAAATATAATGTTTGCTTATGACTCTGATAAAATCTTTTTGAGAAATGAACTCGCAAAACTTAAGAATGAATGCAGTTTCAAGCAAAAATTAAGAAATACTTCTTGCTGTTTGAAAAGAAGAAACGAAATGTTGTGATGCTTACGTTGAATTTCTTTCGGTCCACTTTTTAAAACGGCAGGTGTGCCGAGTCCTTTTTATTTGGTACACCATGGCAGCAGTCAGAATCACAAAGAAAACAAAAGCTGATGGGAGAAAAGCATAAATATAGTACACAGAAAATTGCAAATCAAAGCTAAGGCTGGCAGTAAATTAAACACCAAGAGTAATGATATCCCATACCGTTAGAAAGGAAAATATTATATATTTGGTAATAGGATATTTTTATTCCTACTTTTCGTAAATGATCCTTTATATATATATATATATATATATATATATATATATATATATATATATGCATATATATGTGTGTGTGTGTGTGCGAGCGAAATAAAAAAATTAAATAATATTAGTAAAATTTAGTGTATAAATACTTATGTATTATAAGAAATATAAATTCCAGTAGAAGGTGATTAATATCATGAAAATAGGCTAATCCACGAAATGTTCATTTTTTTTAAAATAACAACTCAATAACTCTTACGAAGACGAAGATTCAGAACATGGGGATAAAGTAATTTAAACTGTTGTTTCTGCAATTGGACCTAAATGGTGGTTAAACAATTTCTATGGATTCAAGAAATCTCATTTAGCAAATTACTTTATAATTAATAGATACAATAATGACAAGTCAAAAATAAAAGAACACGAATTTCTAATATTTGGCCACTTCCTACGGGCTATGACTATCGACAGAGCCACCTGTATAGAATTGAACTCACGAGCACAGATATTTGTTCTCTTTGCTACCCTGGCGTGATCATGACAGGTGAACACCTCAGTTTATGCCCTACCATCCTCAATGCTTTTTACTCTTTATCTTTGTGTGTTACTGACAACGTTTTTGTAGACTGCTTTCATCTTTCTTCGCTGTATTGGGCTACTCGTAGACTCATGATTGAAAGGTCGGAGATAAACATAGGAGAAAAACATATCTGGACACCAAAATGAAAAAAATGCATTCTGAAATAAAATAAATAATATTAATATCAATAATTCTCGTTTCTCCAAATTTGTAGATCGAAAAAATGGTGAGAATTCCAACTCCCGCTATTCCTTACATAAATTGGAAAAATTCTGTTACAGTACCATGAAAACTACAAGATGCCAAACTTTTTTTTACTTGTAAAAACATTTTTAAATAAAATTCCCTAATCGCGTCATCTATTGTGTATAATTTGAATTAAAATATATTTTTATCGAAAATACAAGTTATTCTCTTCTATTAAGAAATAAGGCATTAAGAGGACTCTTCAATTTTTTTAACATACCATAATCGGTCAAAAGACTGGTTATGAACTTTTGCATTGAAAATGTACATATTATCTTATGGCTTTTGCACATTGGACTTGATGGCTTTTTCTATCAATTACATACAGTTAATATTGTATTATTTTTTCATTTATATTTAATTTATTTTGAGTAAACCTCTTATCCCATAGTTATCTACCACAACTGGTCATTTGACTGGGAGAACAATTTATTGCTTTTTAAGATTATCGGATCATAAATTATTTTGTACATGCGCATTCAAAGTATTATATTCAATTCATTACAATAAAACTAAATTTGGTGTAGACACGACTGATCAAATGGCAAGGAAATACCGCAAAATATAAGTCTTGCAAATGACCACTCCAAATATTTTTCAATATTTTTGATTTAGCTCGCATAAATGTCTGGATATTGCTCAAGCAAACGACGGGAGAAAATATCTCGAGCCAAGTGTTTTTACTCCAGTGAGCAGAAGAAATTGCCGCCGATTTTTGAGAAACCTACGAACAACCAAAAGAAAGGACATATACAAAATGATCGATGCTTAAATCTTCTATAGATTCTTATCAACGCAAGGTGTGTCAAATAAGATATTGTAACGAAAATAAAACCATCAAAACTTGTTCTAAATTTAAAAAATATGTTTGCAGAAAATGGAGACACGCCGTATATGTAAAAAAATGCGTTGAGAAATGAATTAAAAATTCTTATTCTTTATGTTTATTTTCAAAATTGAAAATATACAATTTTGTTTAATTATAATAAATTAGTTTTTTTTATTTCTTTCCTAACATCCATATTTCATACATTCTGTCAGAAAACACAAAGTCCGGTCATTTGACTGGCTTTGGTAGAAATAGGTACGTATTAAGTATTGGTATGTTCAGTGTTAACATTGCCAATAATATTTATTCTGTTTTATAATTTTAATACTCTAAATGTGTTTTAAAGAAATGTATATATGTCAAGTTGTGACTTTGGGCTCTATTAGCGATTTTCTCTTTACTGGTCTTTCATTGATATTGAATGCATAAAATAACAATTTCTTTCCAACAAAATGAAACTTGATTACGTTAATTAAATGCTGTTCGGAATAAAGTAAAGTGATTCAGGTATAATGATTTATAAGTAAAGGGAAATTTAGCAGATTAACAGATGTAACAAATGTTACTATCAGGAGTGACAACTATCGACTACTGGAAATGCTGATAGACTACCGGACAATTTCAACTGAGAGGCCTCGGTAAGATAATTTATTCTCAACGATAATTAAATCAGTTGGCTAAGATGAAGATCTGAAGAGAGAGCTACCTTATTATAATAATTGATAAATAAATATTTGCACTGGATTAGACTTGAATTTCTTTAGCTTGTTTCTTGTCGCTTAAAGTTATTTTATTAAATTGAATTATATGGCACTAGAGCCATGGGCAGAAGCGGAATATAGTTACAATGGCGCCCAACCATTCCTTTTCTTACAGAAGGAGCAAGAAAGCACTTCTATATTTCCCGTACAGTTTTTCAGGAAATGGATTTTTAGCTAGCTTAGAAGATAATATACTCATCTGTAATATACCGGAGGCCCTTCCACCGGTGTATTTAGGGAATCACTTAACAGGTCGAGCTCGTGAGTGGTACTTGGTGATAGGAGAAAATTTAATAAATGTAGAGAAGGAATGTCGAACCCCTAAAATAAGTCCTTCAACGGACCTTCCAAGCAGTGTGAGATCGCATGAAACTTGAAGTTCAGTATTATGTGTCAAGGTAGAGGCCCAACAAGTCATCTACATCATTTATCCTTGGTATGGTTAAAGTAATTCAGTTGCTGAATTTGGTGATCTGGGAAGCGACAACAGTTCAGGACATATTTAACTGCTTGGCTCGGAATGGACTGAATTATGTTAAACTTAGGAATACCACTACTACAAAAGCCCAACTTTTGGAAATAGCGACAACATAAGAGTCACGTCATGCATCTTATAACCCACCACTCAGGCAGGAGCAATATCAGTGACTAAGGTATTCGCAACAGGGTAACAATAGACCAAATTTTGATCGACGACGTTCACCAGATAGAACACATGATAGGCGGCCGCCCTACAATAATGCATACCAACAACAGGGAAATAGGTATCCACCTTCGGGGTCACGCCAGCAAAACTACAGAAGATTAAACTAATAGGCGATTGAAAAGTACGTGATCCTCGATCGAATCATTAGCAAAGTCCTCCCACAAATATTAATGCTATGAAAGTTTGCCACATAAATATTCCTCATATACCCGTTAAAATTAATGATACTTTTGTAACTGCGTTATGGGATATTGGAGCTGAGAATTTGCCTGTGTCACTTGCATTCTGTATTCGCTATATTTATTTTATCAAAAGACTAGAATCGAACCTTTCAGTATAAACGGCGCAAGGGGCTGCATGTAAAACCTTAGAGTCAGCACCCTTGTCAGTTTGCATTAGAAACTTTAAGAAAAACTGGCAGTTTCATGTCGTCAAATGGTTGTAATATCCTTGCGTTTTAGGCGTGGAATTTATGCGTGCTTCCAGGATTTCTTTGGATTTTGAAACCAACACTTTGCCTATCCCTGATAATGAGATATAACAGATTAAAAAAAAGAAGGTGAAATTAGGCAAAATTGACTTCATGCACACAAAATTGCCCATAGGCTAGAAGCTACAGCTTTTCACTCCGATTTATTCTTGGACGAAACCGGTCTCACTAATGTACTTTATCACGGCACTCATACTGGAGACCATTCACTAGTGGCGTCTCAACTTCCCCCTTATTATCAAGTTAAGGAGCTCATAACAGACCTTCATATACAAAAAAAGGAGGAGGAAGGAACTGTTATACCAACACACCGTACATTCCTAAGACGGCGTTTGTCATCAAAAATGACACGTATGCCCTTTAAATGAATGCCTTTCGGATTATCAGGGAGTGCACCCACTTTTCAGCGAGTAATGGATATCATACTAAAACCAGTGATTGGAAAATTTGTTTACGTATAAATAGACGATGCCGTAATTACTACAGGATCCTTTTCTGATCATGTCCATCATCTGAAGGTCGTTTTTCAACTGTTGCAAGATGCGGGTTGACTTTAAATGCTGAGAAATGTCATTTTGGTCAGGAGGAAATGAAATACCTAGGAGTAATCTTAAATAGGAATGGGGTGCACGATGATCTTAATGAATTTAAGCTGCTCTTGTGATGCCGACCCCAAAGAATGCGCGCCCGGTCTCTAAATGTTTAGAGATAACGTGGTGGTATTAAATATTCATTAAATTATTCTGAGCTGTGTGAACCATTATATACGCTTAAATGCAAAAAAGTCAAATTCAACTGGAATTTAGAGATCCAAAAGGCTTTAAAGGCTAAAAAATTGCATTAACTCTTCGGATCCAGCATTATAACCAGATTTAAATTTTTCGTTTGAATTACACACTGATGCCAGCGCAGTCAGAGTGGGTGCGGTACTTGTACAAAGAGAGAACCCCATCGCATATGTGTCACGTACTATACTTAAGGTGGAACAAAATTATTCCGTAATTGAAAGAGAATGTTTAGCAGTAATTTAAGCCCTACAAAAGCTTCTTTCATATTTTGGACAGTGTCCAACGAAAGTAAGAACAGACCACTCAGAGCAGACCAAACTAACGAATAGAAAGAATCTTTCAAGCAGAATGATAAGGTGGGCGTTAAAATTGACGGAATATAATATTGAATGGGAACATAGACCGGGGAATATGCATATAGTGGCCGACGTGTTGTCCAGACAAACGTTTGATAAGCAGGTAGTAGAGCATGTCTCTTGCGTCATTATTAAATCTCATGTGTTAGCTTTAAGAAAGCAATTGAAAAATGAACGAAGACAATACCCAGAATTGGGCCATATCTATCATTATTTAGAAAACAAGGAAGATTCTACAAGTGCAGCAATATGATAAAATTGGTTCAAAGGCTTAAACATTTTGATTGTATTGTTTTTTTTTATTCCAAGTATCTAACTTCTAAACACGGACTTCGTGCTCACATTTCGCAATACTTGCGGGAATTCATTGTTACTTGCGTGACAATTCATTGTTGGGTCATTTCGATATAAGTAAAACTTATGCTGGAATCAAAGAAGCGTACTATTCTCCTAAAATGAGGAAAATCATGTAAGGATATGTTTCAACATGCATCATATGTAGACATTATAATTATAAAAACTCCGTTCCATCTGGACAATTAATTTCGATAAAATCTAATTACCCAAACGTAAAAATTTCTCTAGATTTATTAGGATCAGACCCATCCTCAAAACCCGATAGGCATCGGTTTCTTTTAGTAATCAGAAATAATTTTTTTCTGAATGGGACAATTGAATCTCATTAAGTAAAGCGTCAACGAGATCAGTGACCACTGCCCTTTTTAAGGGATATATATTTAGATTTGGAGTTCTTATTATGGTAGTTAGCGACAATGGCTTCCAAATTCATTTCGGAAGTGTTTGAGGAACTGTGTCGCACCTTGAACATTGAGCACATAAAAATTACTACTTACAGATCTCGGGCAAATTCCTCTGAAAGAAGTGAATAGTAATATAGTATAGATGATCGCTTCCATATAAAGAATGAGAAATGCAAAATTAACTGGACATTCTAATATACATCAAATTGGGACTATGATTTAAATTCGGAATATTTAGTGATTTAATATATTAAAGACACTCACATATAATCTATAAAGACACACACATATAATATTTAAAAGCATATATATATGTATGTGTGTGTGTAATTATCCTGTTTCTTAGCGGTCTAAAGCTTGTTATAACAATTAATTGTTCCTTTTGTATTTTCCGAACAATTCTAGATTTTCTTTAAGTTTTTCTTGAAAAATTTCAAATTTCTTGACATTTTGCTTTTCTACACTTTTATATTACACTTCTATATATATAAATATATATATAAAAATTATATATATATATATATATATATATATATAATATACAAACAACTAAAATTACAACATATTTAAGCAAATTACTAAATTAATTATTACGTCTAGTAGTATAATTAAGTATAATATTTCAAAAAAAAAAAATAGAGATATGTTAACCGCTGTTATAGTAGGTACCTTATTAATATGAATTTATAGCTGTTTTACTGAACATAAATGTTATTTAAATTTTTATTACCTATAAGAACTTTATGTAAATTGAATTATTCTTTTTCATATCGTTTTCTCTAGCGTTTAACTCCCACCTGTAGAGGTTGTCTTGCGAAGGGCGTGTGTAAGATGTCATTCACTTAACTCCCAAAGATGAGGATCAGACTCAGAGCAAAGCAGATCAATATCAGTCAGGCTTAGTATACATATAATATATATATATATATATTAGTTATGATACTTACCAATAAACATGATAATGTTCCTCCTCTCAAATGAGGATCTGAAAGAAAAAAAATATTCCAACTGCAACATTACACTGAACAAGACAAAACTAGCGAAAATTGTTTAGGCAAAAATATATGCTTATGAATGTTTCAAAGTAACTGGAAATTCAATTATTTACCACTTTACCAGTCGTAATATACTTTCAAGAGAGTTAATGAAATGATTGGGAGTTGCGGGCAAAACAATTGTTGGGGAAACGCCTTAGGGTGCAAAAGCAAAAATCCATCGATAGAAGAAAAGAGAAAAGTAGAACAACCCTTATCTAAACACGATCAACTGAATTATTTCATATAACTAGAAGTAGCTTTAAACAGTAATAAAATTTTATTTTGTATATTAGAAGGGAGTAATTTATTTTAATTATTTCCTGATCCTCAACATTCAACATCAAAATGATATTATTTAGCTGCATTTTAAAATTTCTGTTGATAGGATTGTGCAAAAACAGTTTTTTAAATAATACGTGTGATTAAATCGATGTCTCTAACGTGTTTTTTTTTTTTTTTTTTTTGCGCATTCAACCATCCACAGTCAACTGTGGCAAAAACCGTTTCAATGATATTTTCGAAGTTATTATGTATTGTTATTGAATAAGTTTGACAAAAAGTTAAGTATTTCTCAAACAGAATGATTTTAATAACATATTTTTGTATTTTTTGCTTCGTTACACTGATAGGTAAAAAAAACCATTGATTAATAACTAATTTGGATTTCTGTTTCGAAATTTTTTTAGACTCAGAAAGAATTTTTGCAGGTATAATAAGACATTATGATTTTTAATCCGGTTTTTTTTAAATATTGTATCACGGCAGCATCTTTTCTTGGCTTTATCGCCTAGAGCAGGGATGGCGAACCAATGGCACGCGACACAACATTTTGGGCACGCCACCGATCAATAAGTTCACAATGAAGCATATTACGAACTAACACGAGTGATCCTACGCTACGGAGTGTTCGGGCATGGGGTGGTGGGCAGGAAGCGCGCTCGTTTGTTATTGTAGTTACATCGTGGACTACAATTGCTAGTGATGCATAGTTTGCTTACGCATAGCATTATAGTCACTTTCATGGACACAACTGTATTTTAAAGTTTATTTTGGTTATATTTACCATTTTTAACTATTATTTAATACGGCTAGTTCAGCAAAAAAGTAAAAATTGCAGATAATAAGTATATCAGAGAATTTCAAACATGGTGGACTGAGAAATATATCATGGCATGATTAGTAAACGTGATAACGCGGTCTGTGTTTTATGTTCTGGAACAGTAGTATGTAGAACATCGTCTGTGACACGGCATTTTGAAACAAACCACAAATTCGTTAGTCAAAAAAGCGATCCAGAACAAAAGGAATTAATTGCAAGTGCAATGAAAGACACAATTAAACAGTCGACGTCTATGATTAAATATGTTGGCAAAAATTGTCATACGAGCGCAGCAAATTAGTCGGCTGTAAATTTCATGTTGCTCGACATAGTAAATCTTTTCAAGAATTTTTGAAGGAAGCCTGGTTAGCATGCTTACCCTCACTTTTTGATGATTTCGATAATAAAGATAATTCAGCGCATCAAAGATACTCCTCTATAAGTTACACAATAAAAGAAAGAATCTTAAAACTGATTGGAAATGTAGCAGATCAACAAAAAATTGACATTAACTCCACTCTTTGTAGATCGCTATGTCTTGACGGAAGCACTGACGTCACTAAATTTGCAAGTTTAGCTGTTTTTGCTCGATATTGCGTAGAAAACGCCATTAAGGAAGAATTCAATGCTATAACATCGTTGCTAACATCTACAAAGAGAACAGATATTTGTTCGGCTGTTAAAAATTCGCTTGCTGAGAAAGAAATTGATTTGAAGAAAACTGTTTCAGTAACAAGTGATGGTTTTCCAAGTATAGAGGGCAAAAAAAAAAAAAAAAGATTTCTTAAGTTTATTTCAAACAGACGTAAAACATTCGATTCTTGAATTCTCCTGCATCATTCATCAACAAGCCTTGTATGCTAAGAGTGGTCTAACATCTCTTGATAATGTAATGGTGGTATAGTCACAAGAATAGCCAATCTCATTTCGTCGTAGGCTTTAAATATCTGAAAGTTTGATGCTTTGTTAAATGAAGTCAGCTCGGTGTATAATGGCTTACTGATGTATAATAATGTTCGTTGGTTAAGCCGTGGAAACGTATTTCAAAAATTTGTTAATTGATTGGAAGGAATCAGACTTTTTGCAAAATGAGGAGGAAATTGAACAATATCCACAATTATAGGATGTTATGTGGCTTTCAAAATTGATGTTTTTTACAGACATATGCCAACGTTTCAATGAATCAAACGTGATGCTTCAAGGCACAAATAAAACAATTACCGTCATGATAGATCTCATTCGCGCTTTTGAAGCTAAACTGCATGTTTTCACACACAGGAACTTTATTATTACAAGAAATATCAAATATTTTCCAAATTTGAAAAAAAAATATCAACGATTTAGATATACATGAGAAACCAGGTGAAGAATTCATTTCTGTAATTGATTCTTCAATCAATGAATTTTCAGCGAGATTTTCTCAGTTTAAAGAATTATCGGAAACGCTCAAGTTTATTAAGCACCCTGATAGGACTTCATTTGATAAACTGAACTTTTCCCAAGTCGATTGGTTGAAAATTGAAGAATTTGAAAATGCAGCTGATTGATTTCCAGTCTATTTCAATATGGATTCAAAAAATTATTGAAATAAGAAAAGAGTTGCAAATAATTGAAACAAAAAGATTGACAAGCAATATAAGTAAAACTGCCAAAAACAAAATTTTGGAACATGGAATTCGTTACCAAACACATTTAACTGTTCGAAGAAGCTGACTCGTGCTATTTTAACAATATTTTCATCTACCTATGCTTTCGAGTCTATTTTCAGAAATGAATAACATTAAAAACTCACTTACAGAAAACGTTTGACGGATGACTCCAGTTCAGCATGCATTCTGTTAAAAGTAACATCTTACAATGCTAATATGTTATTTGTCATCTAATCTGCAACAACAGAAGTCAAACTAATGTTACTTTAATTTGAATTACGCGTATAACTGAGACATTGCAAAATGTATTTTTTTTTGTAGTAAATAAAGAGTTTGAGTTGATAGTATTTAGTATTATTATTTCCCCAATAATCATGAAGTAATTATTTGACGGCACGTCTATGACCTCATTAAATATTGTTTTAGAAAAAATGGCACGTTGATATATAAAGGTTCGCCATCCCTGGCCTAGAGTAATGGGATATTCCAATGAAGTAGTTTGTCAAAATTCTTGATTATATTTTCGATACATTTTAGGCCCTTTAATGTGTTCTTTAGTGCAGTTCTACTTGCAATTTCGGGAGTATTGTTGTGTTCCACCTTATGAAGAGGATAGCGTCGAAAAATGCTATTTATTTTTTAACATTTGGGGATCTTAGACGGTCGAGGGTTTTATGTTGAGGGTTGGTGGGATTAAAAATTAAATTGTTCAAAATTAACAATGGAATTTGATTAAAAACATTTCATTAATTACAATATTAAAAGAATGAATGAATCTTAAGTCATGAAGGACAACATAAATATGTTTCCTCTAGATAAACTTTCTGAATAGGACATTCAGATTTCTAGGGATGTATTACAATGTTCCAGACTCTTCAAACGTTTCCAAATAGCCATCGAATCAAGGAACAAACTTCCGTCTGTAGAAATTCCATAAACCAAACACTTGAAGAATGTAATAGGCGGATGAATAAAGAATTATCTAAAAATTCTGATGCACAGAAAGAATTTCATTGAAACGTTAAAAAGGGTCATCAGCGCTTGTAACACAGAAACGAAAGTCATATTAATCAAAAGAAGCCATACCAAGCGAATAATTTAAATACATTCATTGTAACAGTTTGGTCACAAAGCTTCCAATTTTACGAGAAAATAGATGAATAAGGATACAACTGTATATTTCAAAACTCTTGCAATGTTAGCTGAAAATATATTCAATTTTGGAGAAGCGGTAATCGAACATTCGTTTGCAATCAACAGAGGAGATGCCTGACAAATGGGCAACAAAGTCTATCGCTTCACACACATAGGAAAAGTTAATGATAGCCTCGTGAAATTAGAGCTATTGATAAGGGTGTTAAAGCTATAGGTAAAGGAATTGTCAAATTTAAAACATTGAATGTTAACCAATACCAATCATTTGAATTAACACACGTACTCCATGTATATGTTCAAAACATAATTTGAATTCAATATGGAAAGCAAGTTCAAATAATTTCACTGCAAAATTTAATAAGAACTTTGCTCGTGTAATTGATTCCAAGAATGAAGTAATTTTAGCAACATAATGTAAAATATGTCTATGTTTTATTTCTCCTATTAATTGCAAGTGAAATACAGGGTGAGGTATGCTCATTTAAATGAGGCTGGTTTAAAGAAAATACGATCAAATGAAATGGTCAAAGGAACTTTAATTCATAAAAATGTTTCTTTGCAGTTTTGTATGTAGTTATTTATAGACAAACTACAATTTCTTATCCCAAGCACTCAACATATAAACGTTCGGAATTAATACTTTAAATTTACTCTGATTTATGTGGTCCTATAAGATGCTCAAGTCTTTCTGCGTCACATCTTTCACAAATGAAAAATCACAGTTTGTTCATGTTGTATTCCTTTAATCCAAAAATGATGCTGAAATTTCTTTACTAAACTTAAAATTTGTGCTCCAAAATCAACAAAATTTTAAAAAAAAATATTTTGCGTACCGATAATGGCCTTGCATATATTGGAAAAGAAAAATTAAAATAATGTGTAATAAAATAAATGTATAATAAATAATGTGTAATAAAATAATGTGTAATAAAATTAAAATAATGTGTAAAAAAAAGACAGTATACTGCAAATAATTCACCTTCTCAAAATGGCTGTGCTGAAAAAAGGAATGGAACTCTTGGCTCATTAGCCAATTGTTGATTATTAATTCAATCCACTCAGTCACAAAAATTTTCAGCGAAGTTTTAAGTACAACCGTTTTCTTACACACTCTCTGCACCACGCGAAGACCAGCAGTAAGCAAAGCATCATTCGAAATATTTTATTTGGCAGAAAACCTAGTGTCATTCATCCGAGGATATTTGGACAAAACGTTTGTTTCGAATAAGAAACCGATAAGAAGGAATGCTTGATAACAGATTTAAAGAGAATATTTTCATCGAATATTCTGATAAAGCAAATACCAATGGACTGTGACATCCGGATTTATACGAGGTAACTAAAGCTAGAGATGTATAGATAAATTTGGAAACTATTCTAATTATATGAAAATGATTTAGAAGTTTCAATTCTTGAAAATATTCAAAATGAAGTTGAAAATGACCAACCAATCTCAAAAAGAAATCCCGGCTAATGAATAATGAAATAAAAAAGAGTTATTACAAACATTTAGGAAATTGGAATCATCAGATGATGAAGCAGAATACGTTGAAATGCATGAAGTGTAAATGAGAAAGGGATCATTTCGTTTTAAAGAAACTAAGGCAGGAGATCTTGGAAACTCGAGAAAAGAGTATCAACTTAAAATTATAATAAATGAAGAGTATCTCCAAAACTGGAATAACTAAAGAAGAATCACGAATTGCTGAAGACGAAGAATACGACATTAGAAGAAGCATTAAATGGATGCTATTTTGAAGACTTCCGTAAAGTTATACAAAGCGAACATAAAGCATTGGTTATAAATGGATCAAGAAAATTACGAAAGTGACCTCAAAACAAGAAGATTGTCGGATGTGTTGTCGGGTTCATAGAAAATAAAAAAAAAAAAAATTGATAAAACCTTAAACGGTTTAATTTGCAGAATGCAAAACTTACAGCAGTTCCTTTAAATCCTATACTGCAAAATTAAACAAAGAAGTATATCCTTCATCTGAGAAAGAACAAGATGAAATGACCAGCATACAATATCGTAATCTAATTGGTTCACTATGTATTTCTCAATATTTATTAGACCAGGTATTAGTTACGCAATCTATCGTCTGAGTCAATTAAATAACAACCCTCATTATTTGGCAAGTACTTTGTGACATAAAAGGGACACGAAATTTTAGTGTGAAATTTCATAAGACCGGAAATGCGCTCCCAAGTTATGCTGATGTCGATCAAGCGTCTGATTTGAGGAGAAGAAAAACATATACAGTTCACAACCAGGATAGAAATCCTGTAATGTGGGAATGACGAAAGAAGCAAAGAGTAACACTATCTGGCACACAGTGTACGAGTCTTTTAGAAAGCACTAATAATTTATCTACTAATGTCGGTTTTTTACGGAATTAAATTTCGAATTTGAATATCCAACCATCCTCTAACTCAACAGTCAAGGCGTAGAGAATATTATGAAGGACTCAATTTATCATTCACAAACCAAGCATATTGATATTATGTATCGTTTCTTACGTCTAATATACATTAGAGACGAGATAGTATAAATTTTCCAATACTCTAGCTGCTTAATTTTGTAACATTAATTATAAACAAATATGCTTTAGCTTTTTATTTTTTTTTTAAGAAAAATTAAAACTACTTTCATTTCTTGACTATCTTCTCAGAATTAGTGACTTCAGACAGCTCTTATTTCACTTATTTGAATTACTTGTTCCTTAGAAAAATAAATCAGCTGTTTTGAATATTATCTTACATCTCGAAACAAGAAGGAAGCCTGTGAGTTTTCAAAACATTAAATATAGTTAATGTTAATTAAGTACATTAATAGTGAACTGCAACATTTGGGTTTTTGAAATTTGCAGAATAATCCTAGAATTTTATTAAATTATTTTACATAAATTTCTTGAATTTTAATATTAGCAGTTATAAAGGATGTAGTTCATAAACAAATTAAATTAATTTTAATTTTATTATGACACCGTTTAAAAGTTGCAAAATTAGAACATTAAATTCATTGAAAGGCGCTAAAAATATTTAATTCGTAATAATCAATTATAAAATTCTTGAAAAATTGTTAAAGATATATTTTTACACTTAAGAGTACAGCAAAAAGATTCCTTTTATACCGGAAGTAATGTTATGTGTCAAAGCAAAGGGATATTTCAAATAATGATTTTTATTTGGTTCTTTAGAGAAGTCTTAGCAGCAATTGGTAAAACGATGAAACGAGTTTAGAATTAATTGTAAAAGTCATTCCAAAATTATTACAGAATTTATTCTGCTAAAAAATAGCAAATATTAAGCTGCTTTAAGTTAAGTAAGAGAAAGAAACGAATTCCGAATGTCTAAGACATGTATTAATGTTTATGAATATATTCTGAAATTAAAATGTGTTCTAATATTTAAAAGTAAAGAGATATTTGAAAGAGATAATATCCCATTACTCAAAAGTAATAACAATAAACATTTCAAAATGTTTTTCTACCTCCCGATTGGAGTTTAACCCTCTAAGTGTTTTGCACGCTTTTTTCCGTTCTGTTCGAGATATTCCAAAAGCGTTTGCGCCGTATAATCCCGTGTGGCTGTGAGCGCACCGAAAGCGGCAGCGTCGTCTTTTTTTTGCCTTCACATGATGTATTCGAGATCGTTTGCGCCGGGTTTTTCTGAAATTCCTTTCCCCCTTTTTAAAAGTTTTTCATCTTGTTAGATAATTGGGGAGGGTTGCGGACACACAATGAACTTTGACAGGAAATTTTATTGCTCACTAGGGAACCCCACTCTTGCCTTTAGGGTTAAGACATTTTCCATTGAGACATTCGTTCAAGAGGGGAAGGGGAAGATTTCCTTTCAAGTGTGTTTGTCGGTCAGCTGGAGTTGAGATTTTATTGGGTTTATGAAAGAAATGCGCCCTTTGACCTAGCTTTCGAGATAAAAATTTTAATTTAAACCAATCCAAAAACGCTTTAAAGTTCAATCACAAAATTAACTAGATTTTATTCCCATTTCTTAATTTTTATTCATTTCGAATTTTAACAAATTTAGATAGAGAAGGAAACCTACTGTTTTATATTGTTGGACAAATTACTTTTTCTATGTTTTCTTTGATTGCTAAAAACTCACCATTTTCCCCCTCACTTTAAAATTATCAGATAGAGTTAAGTTTTTATATTATATCTATAAATCTCGAAAAGCATCGCTAAATATATATCTATAAAATATCTATGTTTAAATGCAGAGAATGTATGAAAACAATAAATACATTCTATTGTTCCTTTTGTGTTACTTTATTCACTACTTTCAGTTTTTAAAATAATAATTATTTAATAATAAATTTTAAAAAATTTAAAAAAAAAAAAAAAAAAAAAAACCGAACGAGTCTAAATCAGAAACGCTTTAAGATTTTCAATTATTCGAAATGAATAATTTTTAAGCTTCTGTATTTCTTTAATTTTAAAAATTTCTAATGCATGAATAAAAATAATATCAAAAATTAAACTTCTTTAAATCTATTAGTTTTTGTTTTCCTAATTTCAAAGCCAGGTATTCAGGACTGCTTACGTACGATCCTCAGTTTTGTAATGCTAAGTTTCGAAATACATCCGAATTTTAAATAACTGAACTGCATCTTCCTTCAAAGAGAAAAAGAATGAAATTTACTGGTCAAATTCAGGTTTTTCAAACTAGATTTTTGAAAAATTAGTAATTGATAGCGTCTGCACACATTTATATTTGTTCATACGTGTAAGTATCAACTGTACATTTGCACTGATACTTTTGATTACTAATTATTTGAAGATTCAAATTTAAAAAATATTCACATGTGTAAAATCGCTTATAATTTATCTTCTGTTAAAGGATAATTCAAGTACATGTAATTAAAATCCGGACATTTTTCGAAATCTGACCAATATATAACTAGGAATTTTACATAAATCTGCTTTTCAAATTATGATAAAAATATTTGTGTATGGCACATACAAAATTAAAAATTATTAATAACAATAACTTACAATTCTATAAATATTTAAAATATTAAACTCAAAATTTAATATATTTCATCTTTAGCATATTTTCATATATTTCATAAGTTTTGTACAATTCAGTTGAAAACTGCACTTTATGAACCAAAATTAGCTGAAAAATTTGATGAATATAAAATAAAAGTTTTACTTTGAAGCAAAACTAAGATACTAAGACTTCGGTGTAGAAAAGTTATGAGCATATCTACAATAGTTTCTGAAATAATTATTTTAAAACTCAGTTCGAAATTAGTTAGTTACGTAATATTAAATAAAGCGTCAACATAATAAAGTAATAGTTTGATGCACAGATTATTAAAAATAGATGTAAGTGATATTATCGAAAATGTTAAAAATTTTATAATTTTAAATTCAATTATAATTTTAAATTAAACTGTACACTGTTATATATACACAATATTGTGCTTCACAAACAATTTTTTCTTAAATAACAAATTGTTCTGAAAGTGGGCATTAAGGTAATTTAAAGACATGTTGTTTTGTTTAAGCATTTAATATAAAATATTAATTTTTTTTCTTATGTGTCTCTGATATTTTTAACATTTGTAACAATTAAAATTATTGCTTAGATACGATTCTTTGCTTTTTTTTTTTTTTTTTTTTTTTTTTTTTTTTTTTTTTTTGTAAAATGAATGAAAACTTTGATTACAATTTTGTTTATTTAAGAACGTATGAACTCTGATTTATTTTATTCATGAAATACAAGTTTGAATAAATTGAATTTTTTTGCATTTGTTTTAAAGTATATATATATATATATATATATATATATATATATATATATTGAAATTTAAATTACCCAAAATTTAACCTGATTTGTTATAAACGAATTTTCGATCTAATAAACACATATAGCTGTTTTTAGGTACAATTTGTAAAATGGACTAAGATTAGTAGATGAATATTATTTTTACAAAGTTTGAATATTTTGCCCTGAACTTAGACATTTTAGACATTGCCTTAAGGAAATCTAGTATGGCAGGCTGCAAGCAAGCAGGAATGGAGTTCAGATTATTCACAGATCAGAACTTTGAAGATGTTCGCCCGATCTATTGAGTTTCAATAAAAGCGTTCCATCAAATGAAGAATAAAAAAATATAGCTTGAAAAAAATTAGGGTTCATAGTTGAAAAATATTTGTTTGCTTCAAACAATAGAAAAATTATTTTCCCTGTCATTTTTAATTTTTTTTTTTTTTTTTTTTTTACATTTTAATATTACGATTTTAAGCGAGAAAAAGCACCCTATATTAATTGTTGAATACGAGACCAAGAAAATACCAGATTGTTTGCATGTTTTGAAAAAAAGTAATGATTAGTATTTGCTATCGAGCACTATTTGCTTAATTAAAGCGCCAGAATTTTCATAAAGTTTTAATTTTTACAGAAGATTGAATTCTCAAAAGCAGTTTGCTTGTAAAAATAAATATCAATAAATATTTTAAGGATAAAATAAAATCTTAAATTTTGTAAAAGTCACATATTTCATATACATTAATCGAGACGCATTAGGTCACATATTAGTGAGCGTTTTTTGGATCAGGTGAAGAATCACACATTTATTCATCATGTATGGGTAAAATTATTAGGTATAAATTAAAAATGGTGCCACTGTTTTAAAATTGAAATTTTGGGCAGAATTTATTTTGAAAGATAATATTAAATGCTTTGGTAATTTGCATAATATTTTAGTGGACGGTAACGCTGATCCCGATAAAATGTAAAAACTAGTTTGGTCAAACATTTATCAGAACTGCAAAAACATTTCTTGAATCCTGTTCAAAATCAAAAATTATCTTGGATCTAAAATCCCTTTTAGTACTTTCAATCCACTGAACTCCCAATAAAAGAAGTTGGTGTGGTGTAGAAGTTAGGAGAAGGGGTGCCATCCTCCGCACTTGACCGAAGTTTAAAATTACAAGGTCCTTTGCCAATAGCCCTCGTGCTGTTTCTAGTGCGACATTAATAAGAAAAAACTAATGATGTTTAATTTCTTGGGAAGTTTTACAGAAAAATAATGTCTGGCTATAGATAAAGCATAGTATATGTTTTAATCTATAGAAAGGGTGATGTTTTTTTTCCAAATGTAAGGTATTTTTCCAAATTTAAATAAAATGACCGAAGCAAATCATATAATTTAAAAATGCTAAGTTCAGGGCATCTGAGCAATAAAAATGCCCAACCCAAGTGAGGTTGTCGACCACCCGCGTCTCAAAGGGGGGAGGAACAGTAGCTTCTTACATTTTCGAAGAATTTGTGAATGGAAAGGGAAAACTTTTCGCGATCTTTAGCTGTGCCTAGGTAGATTGCTTTCGGTACAGCTTTACACAAAAAAGTAAAACTCTCGGAGGGTTAATAGCAATCATAAGTCTCAAACATATATCCAGGGGGAATCAGTCAAAAGCAAGTCTTCATCCATATTGGATTAAAATGTTTCGACTAGAAATTTTTGTTTTCCTGTCCCATTTAATAACCCGCAACAATATTATTGACCATTTGGTCAAATGAGAGGTATTTGTGTTTGCTTTCCAGGATCTGTAATAAAACGCCTTTTCTGAAAATATGCCCTCTAAAACGTCAAGAGAGGCATTAAATGTTTTTTGAAAATTTCTTAGTTGAAATATGTAAGATTGGCTTAGTAAAAAGTTTCAAAATACCAAGTCTCAATTACCAGGGTTTAGCTTCAAAAAGTGTTTTTGTTCTTTTAAATTTTACCAAAGTTTTTTATATAAAAGTGTACTGCTTTGGAACCCATTGATTAATATACACATCATTAATTGTTCCAAAAATGACTTTTACAAAATAAAACTTATATAACTTTTCGAATTAAAGCTTTGAAATAAAAGTAATTCGAAAAGAGAATAAAATAAGTAGCGTTAAGTTATTTAAAATGTTACTTATCCAGAAAACGTTTCTTAAACATCACTCAAAATGCAACACAAGGAAATATACAAAACAACGCAAAAATCTTGTTTTACAAATTTTTGTATATTTGACGTGTACATAAATAATGTTCTCTTTAAAAAATTTTTATCTCGATCTGAAAAAAAGAAACTCAAATGAAGTGAAAACATGCATTATAGTTTTCGTTATGAATTTAACTCACGAAAAAAAGCAAGTATTTTTGATGGATTACAACTTAATTTACTTTTCATCACATTCATACGATTTTGTCCAGAGGCACACTAAGGATGCGAAAGAAGTGAGTTTTTGATTAACGGCGACGATCGAGTCCAGATTGAATCAAAAAGTTTTTCAGAGCATTGTACGCCTACGGGAAACATAACTTAGAAGCCGAAACGCTTGACTAGAAAAGCTTCGATGCGCATGCGTGCCTAGGATGAGCTCTTAGAAGTAACATCTGACAAAGGGGAAGGAACCTATCTCTCCCCGGAAAAGAATTCGATGCAATGACTTTAATGAATAAAAACATATTTATATAAAATTTATGAATGGAGTTTAAGTTGAATGAATGTTTAATATTAGGAACATAAATTTTGATAAAAAGGAATAATGCAGGTAATGATCAAAATAGTGAGACAGTTGATAATTGTCGGGTATTTTGGGCATTAGCCAAAAATTCACGTAAGAAAACCTATTTGGAAGCTTAGTTAATGTATTTTTCTTAATTGGGCTTGTTTGTGAGCTGAAGCAGATAAGAATTGTACTCGTATATTGTATTAAAGTACTGAAATAATATAACTACATTGTGGATATTTACTTATATAAATGGTAAGGTAAAAATTGCTTCATTACGCTCCTTTGTGTTTTCTGTGTTCTGAGAAAACACGATGGAGCAGCATTCTCATTTATGTATTGAGTAAATAGTATTTCTGTTGATGTTCGTGAAAAAAACAATTGTATATCTGGATATCTAAAGGAAAAGTATTTTATGTAAAATTTGAGATTAATCTTCGAAAATATAATCTAATTTGTACACACATTTTAATAGCAATAGTTTTTTAGGCTTAAGAAATAGACTTGTTTACTTTTAAAAAGTAATAAATTGTTCAACAGGGACAAAATGTCAAAAGTAATAAATGCTATGAAGTTAGATTCTTAATAGGCAAATAATATTTTAGGTTCTTCTTTTACGTGACCATTATATGCCTGTTACTCAGTAAGAATTTCGATTGGGAACACATAAAAAAGTTTTATATTGAAGATGAAATAATTCAAAAGCATGAAATATATTTCGTGCCGATCTTGCTTTCACTATTGCACGCCACACAGGCCCTCAAGCAGGAGTTATAGTCTGGTGTTCCATTTCCCTTGATAACCGAATCTCTTTGGTAGTCATTAGAGACACACTTTCAGCACAGCGGTACGTCGAAGATATTCTGAGACCTGTTTTGCTACCGCTCCTTTTGCAATACCCTGGCCTTATTTTTCAGCCAGATAATGTCAGACCACATACGGAGCGTGTTGCTATGAACTATCTATAGCTTTACAAACATATCGTTGGCCAGCGAGATCGCCCGATCTCTCTCCAATCGAGCATCTCTGGGATATGATGGAAAGTTGACTGCATCTACCAGGAAATTTTGATGCCCGACAATTGGAGTAAATATGGCAAGAATTACCGCAGGAGACCCTCGGGGAGCTTTATCACCCCATGCCACGTCGTGTGGCAGCTTACAACCAGGTTAGAAGTGGGTCAACACCTTGTTGAGCACGTTAATTCGTAACTCTAAAATAAATCATTTAATTTTTCTGAAATTTTAATCAATTTTTTTTCTTTACAGAATTTTCCTACCAGCCAATTTTTGTCTCTATCGGACAACTCCTTCTCGGTGCGTCTTTTTTTTGTTTGTTATAGAGTGTATTTGAAAATAATCCGTCATTTTAATAATATATTTAGTAATATCTACTACTCTTATAAATTTTAGTACTGTTAAATAATTTGAAAAAAAATTGCTAGTGTCCGAATAAGCTGACTATATTTTTTTTTAAATTTAGTTCACATCACACTCATGATCTATGAATTTATATCTAATAAAAACAATTGTTCGTACCAAGCTCTTTTTAAACACAATTGAGTAAAATAAGTTAAGTTTTGAAATTATAAATTAAAGACATAAAATATTGTAATCAAGGTTATATACATAGATATTTCAGTTTAATAAAATATTTTAAAAGTAGAATACATCATAAGTTAAATGATTTCTTTTTAATATAGTAATATTTATTGGAATAAAGCGTTTACAATATATGTCAAATACGCTATCAGTTCGTTTTTGGATTTATTTTAATGTTTTATCTACAGTAGATTTTATGAAATAAATTCTTAAGTGGAAATAATATTTTTAGATATTAACTTCGAAATGCACATATTTTTAATCTTTAGTAGGAACCTTTTATACAAAAATATTTATTATATTTTGAAAGTATATGAGTAGTGCAAAAATATATATTTTGATGCATTAAATTGTACCAAATTTTAAATAACCGAACTCTCATATTTTTAAACATAACTAAATTGACAAATTAAATTATCATTATGATAATGTCCACACATTTGAAACTGTGAACTGCATTTTTGCCTAGTTTTACTTTTGTCATTCTAGAAACAGCACGAGGGCTATTGGCGACGGACCTCTTAATTTTGAACCTAGGTCAAGTGACGACACCTGAGCTGACACCTCCCTCTCCTAACTTCAACGCCATGCCAACGGAAGGATTTTGGACCCCGACAGATTTAACGTGCATCAGCCCCGGCAACACGGCGGGTATTTAGCAGCCAAGGATCGTACCCGCGACTGAACGAAAACCACCGGCCACGAATTTGAAACCATGACTACTGGGCTACGGCGGCCACGCATCATTGCTTAGAAAGTGCACGGAAGGCAAGACACATAAATTCAGTGAAAGTTACAACAAAAGTTTATGTAATATTTTGGTCTAATTCTAGTAATAAAATAGGACCAACTATGGGGGCAAAAAAGTACCAAATAATTCCTTAAACATTCTGTATATGAATATATATTCCGCATTTTCTTTTTTTTTTTTAAGTTTCTTTAACAAATTATCTTGAAAATTATAGCAAGAAAATAATTGATAGATAAAAATTAAGCGGGCCTAACAACATTACATAAATTTAAAATAACACAAAGAGTGTTTGCATGATTTTAACTGGGCATTTTAAATCGTGAATGGTAACTTTTAATATAGATGAAAAATTACCTCCTTTTCCATGCGAAATGCATCTTTATCTTGGTCTTCAGTCTAAAAATAAAAAAGAATGAATACTACTGTAAAAAAAAATTCTTAATATTGCCCAATATATATATACATTATAGACAGAGACAAAATATCCTATTTTTATTTCGCTTTCTAACAACCGCAAAATAGCTTTTTTGTTAAATATACTAAGAATTTTAAGCTTTCATTTAAACACGATTTATACGAGAACAACAAAAAAGAAAAATGAACGATAAAGCTTATCTGTGATCATTTACCGCAGAGTAAGGAAAGCAGATTTTGCAAAAACTCTACGTTTAAATTAAGGTACTTTGGAAACGACAAGTAAAAAAACTACCTCCTTTACACCATGATTATTATTCTGTTATGAATTCATCTCGAAATAGCAGTGGAAGAAAAACATTAAGAAATGTAAACTTTCCAAGAAATTTTATCTTCAATAATGTTGACATTGTTTTTGATAACTGAAAGGAGAGAAAATAAATCTCTGAACTCGTAAAAATTACGCGTAAATGATTGAAATATTTTTAGACCACGAAATTATAAAAATATTCTGTACGTGATTACGAGTATTAACAAACTTTTATCTAAAAGGATGAACAAAAGTTTTTAGAGTATTTTTGAATGTATTTTAACAATTAAAATTATTAACGAATTCTAACCTTTACGTATAAAAAAATTATTGGAGGCTACTTAAGAAAAAAAAAGAGCGCATAAAATAATATAATTGATACCTTTATCGCGAAATGTCTCTCTTCAAATCCTTTCTCTCCTCTGAGCTTTGAGGAATGAATAATCGATCACCAACTTGAAAACTTTCTTGGGAATTGGACAATAGGTGGCGCTCGTTAATAACTCACAGCCACAGGTAAAAGGTGAACCGTGTTAAGGAATTTTCGTTTATATAAGCAAAACGTAAATAAATAATGAAAAGAAAACTATATCAAATAACTACTCTTTCTCTCTATTTAAATACCAATTTAAAAAATCTCTCATCTTTATACAGCAGCATTCTGACATCTTGTTGGATTAAATTTGTAGATGGCATATTTAATATTGCGGTTTTGTGCAGTCTTTCAAGATTCTCACTCACGGGAATGAAAAGAGTTTTTCAACGAAAAATTTCAATCTGTCTTTAGATTGAGACTTAGTCAATAAATTTGCTAAAATTCGTTTACCTTTTATAGTGTAATTTAAATTATTTTTCATTGAGACCTTTTTATAACGAAATGTAATTTTACATCAATATGTTTAGTTTTAGAATTTTCCAGTTTATTTTTAAAAAATTATAGAGCAGATTCATTGTCACATAACAAAGTAGATTTTGATTAAGGAAAAAACTCAATTTCATTTAGAATTTTATTAAACCATAGCAGTTCCTTTACAGTGGCAGCAACAGACACAAACACCGAGTCCAAAAGTGCTCAGTGCTTCTGCTCACTCCGAAGAAAAAAACATATCACCGATACATATCAAGTGTCCACTAGTTGAAAGTCTTTCTTTCAGTTTGGATCTGAAAAAAAAAGCAGTTAGATTCCGATTGCTTCACATGGATAAATTTAGTTCGTAATCTCTCCTATTTGAAGCATAATTAAGTAAATCAACTGAAATAATCTGTGTTGGAGTTATATAACTATTGTAAAATTATGACATCGTATTCACGCTGAAAAATATGTCAGGAAGACGTCTGTTAGCCATCTATAAAAAGTACCCAACTAATGATTGCTAAGGATACATTTGTACTGTTTCGTTTTATGTAATCTTACTTTCATTTACTTTTAGAGGTTAAGTACCCGATTTCGATAGTAAATTAACAAAAGATTTTGTGGAATATCTTTAAAACTATGTTCAAATTTATTATAATAAAGGTTTTCTGATGCAGATACATATTAGCGCATACCTTCTCAAAATTTTCAAGGCCACAGTAATCGAGTAATCATGGTTACACACTCGCGGGGGAGGGGGGCATTGTTTTCATTGAGTCATGGGTTTAATCCCAGATGCCAATAAATACCCGCCTTGCAGAGGGACTGTACCACATGAAATCTGGTCGAGGTCCAATATCCTCCCAATGGTATGGTAAGAAAGTTTTTAGAGGGAGGTACTAGTTCAGGTCTCATTCTCATCGATTAATCGATGTTCAAAATGACGAGGTCCGTCACCAACAGCCCTCGTGTGGCTTCCCAGTGTGACGTTTAAAATAATCACATCATTCTCAAAATTAACAAATAAAGATATTCAAATTTTCCCAGTCTGACGATATCTAATTTGTCTCTCTGGCTTGAAACTGAGCATTCAATACAACTTTCATTGAAAATAAAATCACAATATAACCAAAGTACACTAGTAATATTACGTTCTTTTTTCAATTTACAAACACAATAATAATATTATAGTTTATTTATTCCAAATGATTCTCACACAGTGTCCGATTCTTTATCCCCATTAGCCTGCTCTGTTGAAGTCCATATATTGATAATTGTAATAACATACCTTGTGACATTGGGCAATTCGGGGTTTCTCTTCACTAACCTTGGGGACTTTTAAATGAGACTGATTGCTTTGGCTAAACAACCTTTGCCCAACCAAAAATGAAACGTGATACGTAAAGTTATTATGTAAAGCAGTTAGAAATGAAGTGAAGTGTTTGAGTTAGGAAATATATAAACTCCGACTGAAAGTAGCAAGAGTGGCTGAAAGAGAGGCTGTAGGAGAAGTGAAGCTGAAGGGATAGATAAGAGGAAGGAGGAAATAGAGATTGAAATAGAAGGTTCGAGTAAAGATTGTTGCTAGAAGGGTATTTCCTACTGTTTTCAACTGTTGATCCAGAGTCTGAGTTGCAGTCGATGAAGGATTAGTGGTAACACTAAGGTATTAGAAAGCTTACCCTGGAGAGCATAACGAGTTGTTGACATAGTAAATATAAGTTAATAAATTAAGTATAGATTGTCCTAGTGTCTCTTTGATTATTTGTGTCGTTGTGTTTAATAATTGAATCTAGTGATGGCACAAGATGACGCCCGGGTCGGGCGGGTGTCACAACTTTTTGTTTCTTTTCTATTTTGACATAACCTCTTGTTGATCCTCCTTACTGCTGAAAAAAAAGTATTAGAACGCAAAGGAAATTTAAATTTTTAAACTAATGAAAAGAAATAAATGTAATAACAAATTTTATAAGATAGCATTCATACGATAGTATGTGATGAGTAAAAATAAAATATTTAAAATGAATATAAAACTTTTAAAGTAAATTAACAAAATCAACACCTCAAAAAAATTATTAGAACCGAAAAAGAGAGAGTGTATATTGCAGCGAACGGTAACATTTTGTGACGCCAGTCCGATCCGGGCTTCATCTTGTGCCATCACTAAATTCAATTATTTAACACTACGGCACAAATAATTATAGAATCACCAAAACAATCTTTCAACAATTTATTAACATATATTTACTATGACAACAAATGGCTATGCTCTCCAGGGTAACCTTAGTTCATCCCACCAATAGTAATCTAACAGACTCTTGCCACTAATCCTTCCTCGACTGCAACTCAGACTCTGGATCAACTGTTGAAAACACTAGGAAATATCCTTCTAGCAACAACCTTTACTCGAACCCTCTATTTCTTCCTTCCTCTTGTCTATCACTTCAGCTTCACCTCTCCTACAGTCTCTCTCTTTCAATCTTTCTACCCCTTCAGAGTCTCTTCAGCCACCCTTGCTACTTTCAGTCGGAATTCATATATTTCTTAACTCAACCACTTCACTTCATTCCTAACTGCTTTACATAATAACTATACGTATCACGTTTCATTTTTGGTTGGGCAAAGGTTGTTTAGCCAAAGCAATCCATCTCAATTGAAAGTCCCCAAGGTTAGTGAAGAGAAACCGCGAATAGCCCAATGTCACAATTTAACTTTCAAGGTCACCCTCAAATAAGATTCATTTAAAGACGATTTCTTAATAAAATAAACTCATTTATACCTATAGTTTCTCAATTTCTAGGAGAATGGAATAAAATCCATTCTTTACATTTGTTCATAGTTTTTATCTCGTCATTCATTGCATTTTGCCAATTATACTTTTCTGAATAATTCTGTAATTCTTTCGATCGATCGTGGAATCTCAATATTATGAACTTCTCTCTGAAAGCAATATACAAAGTTAAGTGGATACCATTCAGCCGAATTTTCAGTACTTGACTTTTTAGATACGCATCTATCTACTTGATCTCTCTTTAAGAAATAGGTTAAAAATTAAACAGCTAATAATTAAATATTAAATTTTTCATAATACTTTTTAATATTATTTATTGACCTCATGCGTGTTTTTTTCAACTGGGATTAATAATATACATCGAAACGCGAACTTTTCTTTCGAGGTCATTCTATTTTTGTTCATTTTGTAATTTCTCTTATTATTTTGGTCTATAATTCAGATTCATCCCTCCTTAGAATTTTATCATTTGCAATTTATTCCTCAAACTGTAACAAATGAACATATTTTCATGACATCCGACAAATAAACATAAAACTCTATTTTTTTTTTTGTTTCACTTGTTCTTAAGTACACGGTTTCAATTACGGATTGCTTCTCTGGTAAGCATTAACGATAACCCTCAGTACCCACTGCGTAACCAACTACTGTTCCTACTTCAGCTTTCGGTCGCAGTTTATTTCTTCGTACAGTGGGAATAGGACAATGCGCGCCTCTTACATTGAAATGTTTGACTGAGGACTCTTTAAACACATCCATATCTACGAGGCTGTTGTATATTTAATCTCTTATGGTATCTCCTGTAGTCTTGGTGTGGAAGTTTCGAGAAGGAGGTGCCAAATCAGAGGTATCATCCTCGTCACTGGACCGAGGATTTAAATGATGAGTTCATTTACCAATATCCCTCCCGTTGCTTCCAATTGCGACATCAAGAAGCAATCAAGCAATGAACCGAAGAAGTCGGCCATTTTTCAAACGATGCCATTCTTAAGTTACTTAAAATTCGCATCCATTATGTATGTGAAAAAATGTTTGTAATGCTTCATCCCCCAATCGTAACTTAATCCACTTTACTGATACATTACTTCAATCTCTTTTATACAATCGTTCCAACTATTCTCTTCAGGTGAATTGATAAAAAAATTCCTTCAGTTTTGTTTCCCAATTTTATAAGAAAAAAGGTTCGAATTCTTAATTTCAAAACTGTAACTTCTTGTCAATTCTAACAGTTTTTAATCTTTTATTTTGCTGTTTTTCTGAAAAAAAAGCAATATACTCCTTAAACCTTACAAAAATATCGGATTTCATTTCACACAATATGACACCTAGAGTAATCATTTATTACAGACTAAATATATGGTTTTCCACTAAATGATTTTACCAGGGAAGGTCACCACTCATCCATATGTACTTTACTTAAAACATTATTTGTAAATGTACAAACATGAGATTTAAAATAAAACTGATGGCGCAGTAAACCATAGATCATGGTCACGAAATAGCGGTTGGCATACTTTCCCTCGAGTCATGGGTTTGAACCCTATGCCTCTGAAGGAACACAACGTAACGGAATTGAAGTACGAAAAATTAGTCGTGGTTTGTATCGGCAGGATTAATAAATTGAAAAGGGAGATGTTAGCTCAAGTGTCGTAATTATCTCTTGACTGAGGTTAAAAATGACTATGTGAGACTCTAATAGTTTTCGTGTTTCTTCTAAGTAAGACGTAAATAAACAAAAAAATTTAAAAAAAACTAAAAATAATCTCTGTTAAATTTTCCAATGTAATAACTTTTACAAGATTTGTGTTCCCCCTTTAATTTTTTTAAACCTGTTATACTAGAAATTTTACTCTTTTTAGATAACTCATAAATCAAACTTTACCTAGCCAGATCCCTTATGAGCCAATTCAATAATTAGAATATTAATTTTAATAAGTTATTATAAGATTCTAAACACTATGTTCAGGCATGCCATATAGAATTTAAAATTTATCTTCTTTAGGAACCATTAAAAAATTCCCTTTCTTCATGATATGAAACCATCTCATTATCAGATCACCAAAGAATGTTATACTTTATTATATCAGTACCACATATAAAATTGCGATGCATGTTTTAAGCATACCAAACGTCTCTCTCTAATATAATTGTATAGCCATTTTTTTGTCTCTAGCTAAAATATTATATCACCTACTACAAGTATTTCTGATATACACTGTATAACACATATAAGATCTTCAGTCAATGGATTCTTGAAATTTCTTGAACTACTTCTTATAATTACAAAACTATGATGAAGGCGCAGAGAAACGATCGGCCACTGATCTAAATATGAAATCGGAATTTCGATAATGCTATTTTCATCACTCGGATCGCATAGCAAAAATTTCGTCAAATATAGGTGAAGACACCTCCGTGATGCTTCAACTTATTTTCTTCTGGCACATTCCATACGTTTGCATATCTTTACAGCTTTTCTCGCGTTGCCCTTTTACTTGAAACAATCACTGATGAACTTTCTGCTGTTGCAATAAAAAAAAGAAAGAAAAAAAACGAGTTTTCTTTCAATTGACTTCCCTGAATACATCTATGGAGAGGGACCAATACGTTTTTACTGCGGTGAATTTCATTATCAGATACTCGAATTTTAATGAGGTATGCCTCCGACACCTGACGAAGTACTTTGTCTTTCTTTTTCTGTATTATCCTTTACGATTCACAAAAGTGTTGGTTTTCTATGTACTTAAAGTTAAATTTTTCATCTTCTGTTCCAGGGGTTTCAAATATTGCCCCAGGTTCTGCATGTGGCCTGCAAAGATTTTTTTTTTTGTGACCAGCTAAAAAAATCACAATAATCGAAAACAAAATTATATCTGTTTACAAGGCAAGTAGGTGAAGAAAAAATTATAATTTCCTTTTGTTCTAAAGTAGAAATGGCATGAAATGGTATGAAAAATTTGTAGAGAAGTGTGTTTGGATACATTTATCTCATAAACATCCAGAAATTAAATGAAATTGAAGCTATAGATGTTATCAAAATAACACAATAAATAGAGTGAACAAAACTGTCCCTATTGTGTTTAATTTATATATCTTGATTTTTATGGTACAATTTTTATACCTGTTCTGGAATACATAGTAACTGAATGCAATTCTCTTAAGAGGAACGGTCTGTAGCTAGCCTCCGCTTCAGGAAGTGGCTCCCCGTTCCAGAACAATTGTTTACCCAATGCAGTAGCTGCCCTAAGTTTTCGTAATCCGAAGGCAGTTTCCTAGTCAGTTGGAAACATACGAGCTGCTCAGTAATATAAAAACTTGTTTCATAAATTAATAGCTTCGTTTTCGCTACTCACTCGTTGAATTCACCTAAAACCTCACCGTTATCTCTAAGTCTCAGACTAGCAATCAGAGCTCTATATGTCATCCTAAATCTCTTGTTCAGAATTGACTCGGAAATATTTCTACCATTAGTATTCCAAGAGTGAAAAACTGACGCTCGACTCTTTGATAAATCGTCGTGTATGATTTCTTTTTAAATCTTTGAATGCTTTCTTCTAATTTTCGCTTCCGCTGTCAGGTAATCAACTAGGCTCTTCAATAGCATAATCCCAGCAGTCTCAGTCAATCATTAGATTTAAATGTCATGTTTTCCTGTTTGATAATTGATGTCATTTTAGTTTGAAATTCTAAATAGCTGGAGTTCCTCCTTTTCGTTTGACAAGAATGTTCTGCTCCATAATTCTTATTTCACCTATCATTCTTCAGGAACGAAGTCTCATGACTACGAAAGGATTGATGAAGATTCTTTTAAAATATGTTTTTTAAGCAAAGCGGAAATTAATAACGAAGAGAACAATATCAAAACAATAATATATTTCTCTATTTAAATATCAACTTCAGAAGTCTTTGTCTATTATTGGCGCATTTTTCCACCTTATTGGATTAACCTCTATTTCTAAGACATGAAGTTATGGTGGTGGGACTTTTCTTTGCTACTTTAAACACAGGCTTTTTATTTGAGCAAAGATCGTTTTTTAAAACCTTTGATCATCTTATATTTCACTCATTGTGTGTATTAAGTTTAATTTTTCAAACGTAAGGAAGTGATGAAATAAAAGAGCAAAATTAAAACCCTTTTCTTTGTTATAGTAGTCGCTTTATTCTGCCAGAAATGTGAAAGATGAACTGGCATTTCTAGTGTAACAGAAATTTTACAATATGTAAAGGTTATAAAAAGCTAAATAAAGTTGTAGTGAAAGACAGAATAAAGATGAATAAAGATGATAGAATGAAGATGGCTTAGATCGATTATAGGAAACTAGCATATAATAAATATTTATATAAATATTTATATAATATAAAATAATTATAAATATTTTTCCCCATGTTGATGTAAACAGCGTAAATAAACACATCATTTGTCATGCCTGAAGAACAAAATTAATTATTGAAATCACCATCAATTCACCATCAATTTTCTTAAAATTCTTTAACACTATTTTTCGATCACAGATCATTGATGACAACAATTTATTATACATGGATGACGAATAATATTATTTGCAAAGAAAAAGGAAAAAAAATCAAAAGACGAAAATAAGTTTTCAGTCTTACAAACGAATATGATTTAGAAAATAATTCGATATAAAAACCAACGTTTTTAAAAATAACGTTTTTATATGGTAGCAAAGTTTATTAAAGAAAATTATTGAAATATTAGTTAAAACTGTTAGTTATTTTTAACTTTAAAATTTACTTAAAAAGATACATTTGTGAGCATATTAAGAAATTCATAATACTCATAAAATCAAAACATGCATTTGAAAGTTTGTAAGTCATTCTATTAAAAAAAATGGGAACCAGAATTCAGGAAAGGTTTATCCTTGGCGACAAGAATTATTTGGCAGTATTTTGCCAAATGTGGCTACCCTGTTCCGTTTCACGGATTTAACGCTCAGCAAAAACAATCGCCAAGTTTGGTGCCAATTTTTGAAATCGCGCCAAGTGTTTGGGCTAAACTGCATTATTAAAGAAAATATGAGTTAAAACTTGTCGCAAATGTCTAAATATTGCATTGTTAGGCGAGTACGAACGATTCCCAAAATTTCAAAGCTCTAGCTTGATGGGAAGTTGGTTAAATTAACGATTGAAAATTTGATGACACACACACACACACACACCAAGTGAAATTCAGAAAAACGTTTTAACAAATTTAAGAAACCTCAGTTTTTTAAAGAAAGTATTGAAGTTTTCGGTCACTGTAAAAACCAAAGCTGTTCTTAATTTTCCTGAACTTACTAATTTGAAGCAAATCCAAATATTTTTAGAATTACCAGGATATTTTAAAAAAATTATTCCCAATATCTCTCTTATTGCTAAATCTCTTACTTGTGTTTTGCGGAAACATTATAAATTTAGATTCATTGAGGAAGGGAGAATTGCTCTTAATAAGCTTAAAATATTACTCTCTCAGAAACCTCTCTGTT
>BMAW01040219.1:210540-246471 GCA_019974015.1 Nephila pilipes
TGCTCTTAATAAGCTTAAAATATTACTCTCTCAGAAACCTCTCTGTTATAATCCAAATAACGAATGGGATAAATATATGGATGATATAAGGAAAATAATAAAAACAGCATGTATTCCTCTATAATTTTCAGGCGTGTACAAAATGCCTAAAACTTTGTATTACTATCTTGACACTGTTAGATTGCTTAGCTGAATTGCTCTGTCTACTGTATCATTCTAAATAGGTTTGATATCAGGTTTTCGTTCTCAAGAGCTCCCTGCTTTATTTTTCACATACATTTCGTATTTAAAACCCGAGGAAACCTCAAATATTGCTTGTTTACAAATACCTCGTTTCACTCATTTTTCATTTGAAGATATGGACGCAGTAGCTTAAAGGTCATGGCTGCGAATTTGCAAATGTAAGGGGTTCATGCCCATTATATATGGAGGAGGGTCCTTACATTAGGGTGGAAGGGAAAATTTTAGAGGGAGACTCCAGCTAAATTATCGTCCTCAATCCTTAATGAGACTCACATTAAAGAGGTCCTTCACCAATAGGCCTCGTATTGCTTCGAAGTGTAGCGTTAAACAGTCATTGTATTAAATGCAACAGGTTCTCTCACGCCTTTTCTTTTATCTAACAATATGTTGTTAATTGTATTGAGAACCTCTTCTGATATATATATATATATATACACACACACACACATATATATATATATATATATATATATATATATATATATATATATATATATATATATATATGTAGGATTTTCCATCTAATTATTAAACAATTAATTTTTATTTTTTCAATCCACTGTAAAACCAGTTCCTCCCATACTCAATAGATGTCACCACGAATCAGAGTCATTTGATAAGCTCATGCAGCGCCATCTATTCCAGAACAAAACTGCGTGATACTTCCTTTTCGCTCTCCTCTTTCTCCCACTTTTTCCGTTTCTCTTCTCCTTCGCATTACCCGCGTCAGAAGTAAACTTCAAATGTCCGAGCGCGTTCCAGCGCCCCTCGTTAATATGGGTTAAATGAGGCAGCCATCTATCTTTATCCGAAGAACTGGTCAACTTCTCATATCACAGTGTAAATACTTTTTGCTCTTCATCATCTCTCCTAATAAACAAGTAAAGCTACTGCGAGCCTCATCCTTGAATATCAACAACAACAACACATGGAGTCCGGTAGTGGAATTACTCCCCTAGACAACCAGCCCTTTGCGTAAGAACAACCCATCGTAGATTCGGAATGAACAATCTATCGCTACACTTTCTACACACACACACACACACACACACATATATATATATATATATACTGCTGGTCATTAAAATTTTTGCGCCAGGAAGGTTTGATTTGACAAAAGTTAAAATCACATGAAAGGAAGAAAGGGCTTTGATATGCAAATGATTCGTATTTCAGCAAATTTAGATAATGCAAAAGGAAGAAACGGCATCTGAAACTCGGCATAAAAGAAAAGTTGTCAAGATGATTTATAATTCGGAAAGCGCTTTCTAAGGTAAAAGTTTGTTTAGAATATCGAGTAATGCCTCGAATAATAATAAAAAAAATGCTTACCAGCCAATGTTGGAATTCAATAGAGGCAAGATCGTTGCCTATACAGAGCGTGAATCATTGTTCCGTGATATCAGTCGTCGCAATGGTCGACATCTAACCGCTGTCATACGAATATGGAATCAATGGATTCATGAGGATTGTACTAAACGGATCTCCACGTCCTCCTATGATTAACACTCGAGAGGGATGACATATTGTGAGGTAGGTCTTACAAAACCGTACAACCACATAATGAACCATTTTTTAGGAAATGGAAACTTTTGCAGCCTGTCCAGCATCCACTCGCACGGTGCGGCAACGTTTGAGAAGTGTACTATCAACTATTACTTCGGCTTCCCTAAGAATGTTGCAGAGAAAGAGACAGAGAATCTGGTGCACCGAAAAAGAAAGCTGGATACAGGAATGGCACAATATCGTCTTTTCAGACCAGTTCCGGTACCAAGTGCAGTGTTCTGATGGCTCCGAAGAGACCACTCTTCATTTGCTTGTATTCTATATCCACATTGGAGCTGTGCATCTGGTGTGATGTATTTAATTAGCCATTAGGTACACGTCACGCATATCTCTATTTCGGATCAACGGTAATCTGAACGCTGATCGGTACATTTCTGACACCTTATGTCCAGTGATTGTACCCTGTCTTCGAGGCTTGCAAAGCATCATCATAATATAACAAAATAATGCGAGACCACATGTATTTCGTGTTCTGACCATCCTCGTTACTCAAGATTTTTGATTAGTCTACACAGTCACTAGATCTGTCATCCGTTTAACACCTCTCGACATGGGTTGCTGAGAGGCCGGACCGCCACTCCTCTCCAGCTAATGGGGTTGACAAAGTGTGGCATAGACTTTAAAAAGCGTGGAATGAGTTTTCCATTTCTATCATCCAAATCCAGTTCGATTCCCTGCCTAGTTGGGTAAAGTTCGTTTTAGCTGCCAGGAGTAGAAGCACTTTCTACTGATTTCGCACTCCTGTTAACCTTTAAACATCGGCGGTACATATGCCGTACCAAAAAAAATTTTGTCGCTCGCTTCGGCTCTGGTACAACGTCTGTATCAAGCTATCTATAGACAGTTTTTCCCCCCTTTTTTCCAGCAGACCCTTTTACAACTTTCCCTTGCCTTTTTACGACTTTGCTTCTATTGTCCGTAATTGGGTGGGGATATTTTTTCGCCAACGTTCTCAGTTGTGCGCGAATTTCTTATCATTGGCGACTCTCAAGAACAACCAAATTCGAAAAAATACTCCATTAGATGACTTTTCGCTGTCTAAGATAGATTGAATTTTCTTTTCTCTTGTTTTTCTTCGAATTTTTAAAATGAATCTGAAATTTCTCACAGAAATAGAGATTGAGAATTTGATGAAAGATTTAGATGAAGAAAATTCTGTTGATAGAAACCCAAAAAAAACTCTAATGGTGCCTTTGCTGAAAAGAAAAAGAAAATTAACCACTTCCAAGCAAAAAATTGTGGCAGATTACCACAAGCACATGGGATATGTTGATTTAGGAGACCGCAGGGCATCCACCTACACTTTTGCAAGACGAACTAGGAAATTGACAAAAAATTATTATTTAGCCTCATCCATGTTGTTGTGTTTCTGATATTTAAGTAGCGCCAAACTAAGTTAAAAACTCAATTTAAAAGAATTTAGAATGATTTTAATAACATCTCTGATAGGAAAATTAAATTATAAAATTGCAGAGCCTTCAGTAATAAAAAAATGAAGACAAATGATAGTAAATTTTCTCATTGGCCAATTGACGAAAAGAAAAGAAGAAAGTACACATAGTATGCGAAAAAGAATATACAAAAAAAAAGAACTATTATCTGTAAGGCATCTGTTTCAACTTTTAAAATGAAGAGGTGGATATAATAGAACAATTAAGATCCTATTCTGTCTTTTTCTCCTATATGAATAAAAAATAAATTAATAAAAGAATTGACGAGGAGGTTATTTGATATATCTGAGATTTATATTGTAAATATTTAGGAGCCCTAAAACTAATTATATATTAAAATACATTACATTATTGAATCAGTTAATTTTAATAAAATCTCATTAACAATTAAAGAGTAGCAAAGTTGTTTAATCATTAATTCCATGGCATGGTCGCAGACTCACCGTCTGTGGTCGAGTCGTGGGTTTGAGTCCAAACGCCACTAAAGATGCCACATGTAGCCGGGGCTGATGCACATTAAATCCATCGAGGTTCTAAGTCTTCCCAATGATATGGTGTCGAAATTTGATGAGAGAGGCTCAGATGTTGTTTTCGTCATTTGACGAAAGTTGAGTTACGATGTTCGTAGCCAATAGCCCTCATGTTGCTTTTAGTGCAACGTTAATAAAAACAAACAATCAACCATTTTGCAAACACATGAGTTTGAAACAATTTAAAGCGCTGTCATTGCAATTAATATTTATTTTCCTACATTATTCGTGTCACATACTTAGGTTCTATCTTCATTCGAGCCATTGAATCAGTGAGTTAGCAGAATTTGTCATTCAGACGGTCAGACATTTTTACCAGGAAAATCAGGAGATTGGAATAAAAATCATCACGCTTAAGATTTAATGCGGTGGATTGTCACAACGCTGATTCAGTAGGAATCATATGTGGTTTAAGTCTACAAAACTTTGTTATATTTTCCGAGTCATAGAGTTTTACAAGATGCTTAAGAATCATCCACAACATAATTTTTATATTACATAGCAATTCATAACAAACTGTATACAAAATTTTTCAGAGTTCCATGATCAAGAGAGAAAGTTTTGTTGATATTAATATATATATTTAACACTACTGCGACAGTTATATAATGAGTTTATTACTTTGAATTGAAGCTTAAGATATCTTTTGGGGGAAAATAATAGAACTTCCGATCATATATCGTGATTCATAAAATGTAAATTCTTAATCTGATATTTTCATAATTTTTAACAAGAAAATTATATCAGAAAATACTTTTGAATCAAGATAAGTTATTCATTTCGATGATAAAGAAAGGCAATAAGTATGCATATTTTGAAGGAGATGACAAAAGACGCAGCTTCGTCGCAACAGCAGAGTGCAAAAGAGCCTTCCCTTCCTTTTCACAGAAGGAATTTCTCCTGTTTAGTAAGGATTATTTCTCACAGAGTTATGGTTACGCCAAATTCGATTCAACAGATTGTATGAGCGCATAATCGCATAAATTAAAGGATAATTTGCAATGGGATCAGAACACAGGAATAAATTCTTTACTTTAGTGCGTTAACATCAAAAATGTTTACTATTTTATAATCTTATATTAAATGTTATGTTTAAAAAGGCTCTAACATTAATTGTACAATTTTTGTTCTTTACATTGAAATAAATTATGCTCAATTTTTTTTCTAACCTTATAATCAAAAAAACATTTATGATTTAAAATTTATTTTCTTAATGTTTAAAAAGTTATTTTTAGATTTTTTATTATTTTTACATCATTAAGGAAAAAAAATTATGTTTTAAAATGTTTTAGTGTTAAAATTGTTTATAATTTTATTTTCGAACATTAAAAAAAATATGCTAAAATTTTAATTGTTCTAATAATAAAGTTGCTTGATGTTTTCTACCCTTGTAAAAGTTATGTGTAAGAAATTTCTTTTTTAACATTATAAAAAAATTTGTCACTTATTCAAAAGAAGAAACTATTTTAATATATCAACGTTTATAAGGATAAATTTTTTTCAAGCATTGCATTATAACTCTAAATTATGCTACATTTAAGTGAGTTCTGAAGTTGAATAAAAATGCAATAAAACATGTTAAGGAAAATAATTACATTTATTGAAATTGCTCGAAGTATAAAGGAAAAGAATAAGCAAGATCACGTATGACGTAATTTCATAGTTTCAAAGTCAAAATACATATGACCGAGTTGATTTTCACAGTTATGGAATTAAACATTGTCTTCAAGCATATCATTTAATGAAATGAAGTACTAAAGTTCCTTCAATAGAGTTGTGAGCACTAATGAAACTTTAGCATTGGTAGCATATATTATAAGGCTTAGGGGTGGGGTTGAGCGGGATTTTACATTTTAAATTAATAAATTAATTAAACTAATTAGGTTTACATTTTGTACAATACGGTTGAAATCACTGAATGCTAAAATCAAAAGATATGCTGAAAGATAGCCCCACAGACCGACTGCATGAGTGCAGAAAAGCTGACAATGTACTAAGCTTTATATTTTAAAAACATTCAAAATTGCTTGTATTTTCTTGGTCTCATATTGAATAACTAATACAGGATGCCATTTCCTGGTAAAGTCTTAAAAAATGACTGAAATTCTTTTTTGAACAAATATTTTTTCAACAGGCCAATTTTTTTCAAGCGTTATTTTGTACCCTTTATTTGTCTGCAGTTCCACTGGGATTCATTAGAAATCGTGAACAATGTTCGTCTGAGCCCCAAACGATGTAACAGCACTTCACGCAAGATTTGCCAAAAGCAACTCAACTGCTATGAATGAGTAATCACCCAGTTTCCTCAAAGAGAGAAAGACACAGTAATAAAATTGATCATGGGATTTGTATCGTAAAAGGAGGAAGGAAATAAAGATTCTTACTTTTTTCGAAGATGTAGGCGAAAAAAGAAATCTTTTCACGACCGGTAGCTGTGCTTTAGTAGATCGCTTTAGGAATAGCTTTCCTCAAAATAGGGGAATGCTTGGAGAGATAATATATATAAATTTGAAATTAAAGTATTGCTTATGCCTCTCTCTCATCTGAATCGACTGAGATACTTTATTCCTCTTTGTTTGATTGCTTAATTTTTTTCTTACTTTTTCTCTCTCTCGAAGGAATATTATTTAATAATTGTAGTCAAATTTGACTTCCAATAATGTAGAGTGGATTAATTTTTCATATGTTGAACCCTTTGTAACGTCTCGATTTCACGCCTCTCTATAAATTGTAACATCACGAGTTAGACATGAGCATTTACTAAATAAAATGTCAGACAACGAAAGAAATTAAATTGTTTTATTCAGATTTTTGAACATTCAATTTTCAAAATTTAAATTATTACAAAAAATGATCAGACCCCTACACACATCGAAACCTGAATTTTGATGATACAAATCTTTATTTATCTGATATTACTTATTTGAATCCGAGTCAATACTATACTTTATATTCTGAATCCTACTAAACTGGTGATTACCCCGCAAATAGCATCGAATTATCTAATCTCCCTTCTTAGAGCTTATCATTGATGATCTGATTTTCAAACTCTCTCACTTACCGCTACTATCTAATGATATTTTTCGCTGTGTGCGAATATCACTCGTTTCACTACACTTCAGTGCTTTTGATCCAACTTACATAAGTCTTAATCTAGTCATTCATCAGTCAACATATTTTAATTCATATAAAATTAATGAAAATCCTCAAGTGGTTAATTGATAGAAAGAATGCACGAGACACTGTTATAATTTATTTACAACGTAAAATGCTCCGGAAAGATATTGTTTCAAGAATCCTCCAGAGTAGATTGGAATAACTGTCATTATTTAGCAAATTACATCAACTTACTAGTATATATTTAAGCAAAATCAATAAAAGGCTTTTTAAAATATCAAGTCTAATTTCGTCTAATATATGAAATGCGTGGACTTCAGCAAGAAAATTTGTAATTATCAATATCAATTTGTAGGCTCTTAGATTTGTTTTTAGCTCAATATTTTGATAAATTTAAATGTTTCTGTTTTGTCAGCACCCAAACAAGATGGACCTCAAACAAAATATTAATTTTGATTAAACTTACAAGGTCTCCGCTAGAGCGGAATAACACTAATCTTTTCAGTGAAATTTGATTTAATTCCTCAATGTAGTCTCCCTCAAGAGCGATGCAATCATTCCAACGTTTCATTAACAATTCGATACCTTTCTTAGAGAAATTTTTATCTTTGGCCTCAAAATAGGCGTTTGTTTCGGCAATTACCTCCTCATTCAAGCCAAAAACATTTTCAGCGAGCTTTTTTTTAGATCAGCGAACAAGTGATGATTTCTGGGGGCAGATCCTGGAGAATAGTTTGGGTGTGGAAGCAGTTTGAAGTGTAATTCGTGCAGTTTTTTCATCCTAGCCAAAGACTTGTGACACGGTGCTTTGTCTTGGTGAAACAGCACTTTCTTTATGTATATATATATAGCAGTTTCTTCAAAATTTCCTCGTTCAAACGATCCATTTGGGCCATGTAGAGATCGCTAATGACTACCTTGCCTATTTAAAGGTAATCTATTTACAAAATACCGTATGCGTCCCAAACTACAGAAGCCATAACTTTGCCAGCTGTCTGTTTCGCTTTTGGCCGCTTTGGTGAGAATTCGAAACTGATTCGTGGAGGGTCAACACATACTCTCCCGATGATTAAAAGTCTTCCAGTTTCAAAAAGTATTACTAATTTTGAAGTACGTCCAAATCAAGTAAAAGCCTTGCCGAGAGCATCCGGAATCAATTATGGATTGAGTGACTTCTCACTGAAAGAATTTTAGGTTTTATTCTATGCTAACAGTTCAAGTTTTATCAGTAATATCAAACATCAAAAATATCAATTATTTTGTGGACTTATTAAGGACCGGAATATGTGTGTGTTTTCTGCATCTGACAAAATCTACTCTTACAATACCACACAATGATTTGAGTTACTACGTGTGAACAAATATTTTGTTAGTGGAATAATTTGTAACTGGTACTAATCGAAATTGTTGCTTGGTACGTCTGACATTTGACAAACTAAGAAGGTTCCTTTGTCAGGGAATCTTCAAAACTTGAAGATTAATTTCAAGAAAAAGCTCAATTTTAGTTTCCTTTGAACTCTGGAATTGGGTAAGAAATTTCCCAGCAGCTTAAGTGATATCCCGTGCAATAAGTCGAACGAGGATGCGTCTAAATCAGTATTAAACAAGAACATATACCTAAAAGCATTAAGATAACACGTCAATCCCTTCGATACATTAACATTAAACTTAGGACAACGAGACATTAAAGCTACTTCATGTCCTCTAACACCTATACCATTCGCCTTAGAATTATACGCTGTAGTTCAATTTTTGTACGATGGTAGCAACTCGGTAAGGTCGTGGAAAAAAGGACTTTTAAAATTTGTACCTTGGTCAGTTGTAATGACCTCACGTACATCAAATCCGGGAAACCTATTCTTGTCTGAAAGTCTATGCTTCAGTCATTGTTGCCTGATCATTTACAGGAACATCTTCAATCCATTTCGTGAAACGATCGATGCATGTAATGAAATACCTGTTATTCCTAGACGGAGACAAAGATCTTACAATACCACACCATTTTGCTATGTCATTAGACATATTCTTTAATGCATATTGAGATTGCAGCAATATATATATATATATATATATATATATATATATATATATATATATATATATATATAGGATTGCATTTGCAATTTAGCATCTTTTCCTTCCATTAAAAACTTGTTAACTTAATCCATAAATTTTCTCAATATTTAAGCCTCTAGCAATTTTTAAATTTAATAAACAATCTACATCACTTTAGCAGGAAGAAAATTCTCTCTGATAGCCATTAAGCAGGATTGTGTCCCATCCAATTTTCAAGTTCCAACTTCCTTCGATGAGCAACTTTGGAATCAATGTTGCGGAGCTTAAAATATCTAGGGGATCGGAAATATTTCTCAAAATGTTTCTTCTTGAAAAGTCGACGGAGGAGCTTTTCAATACAGCTATATCAAAGTAAATGCTGTCTTCATCTTTATTACACAATGGTCCTAAATCAGTAATGGGGTTAGATGGATCACGACCAATTTTCAATGACGTATGCTCCCACCTTCTTAAGTCAAAGCAGGCAGTAGCCAATACGTGCTTAGACTCTTCAATAAATCTATACAATGTATTTTTTTTATTAGAAACTGAACTGACACTATTGTCAACGTAAAAAGACTTCATTAATCTGGAAACAGTTTCTGGAAAATCCCGTAATTCTTTTGTAGATGATAATTCAGAACAGCCCCTAATATGAAAGAATTACAATTTAAACCAAATATTAGACGCTTGTGTCTAAAAGTTTTGATACTTTTCTTCTCTGAGCTATCTACCAAAGAAATTTAAAGGATTTTCAATCGGGCTTGAATATCGATATCTGATTTATCTGTTTTTTTTTTCCTTTTTGAATTTTAGTTTAGTTTTTATTAACGTCGCACTAGAAGCAACACGAGGGCTATTGGCGACGGACCTCGTAATTTTGAACCACGGTCAAGTGACGAGGACGACACCTGAGCTGGCACCCCCTCTCCTAACATCCACACCACGCCAACGGGAGGACTTTGGGCCCCGAACAGATTTAACGTGCATCAGCCCCGGCTACACGGCGGGTCTTTGGTGGCCAAGGATCGAACCCGCGACTGAACGAAAACCGCCAGCCGCTATCCACGACCTTGACCACTAGGCTACCGCGGCCCCTTTCCTTTTTGAAATCTCGGTAAGAAGGGAAATATTTCTTCTAGAAGGTTTCGACTTTTTTCTAAGTAATTATTTAAAAATAATGAATTCTTACCTCGACAACTAGCTTCAAACATGGGGCGAACTTTCGTTGTATATAATTCTTTAAATATACCTTTGTTTGGAAGATAATGACTCTCCTTTATTCAATTTAATTGAAAGGCACATCTTCAATTACTCCATCTTCGATCAATCGATTAAGCACAGCTTCATAATCATCAAACTGATGTTTCTAAAGAAATTTCTTGGTAGTTAACTTCAAGCAGATGTATGTTTATGAACAGATGTTCTTTGCAGATGTATTTATTGGAATTTAAAATGATATGATCAATCACTCATGGTAAATGAACATCATATCTGGCGTCATTATCTACAGCAACTGTTTCCTTTAAATGACTTAAAGCTGCAATTTCCATTTCTTTACTTGACTGCACTTCAAAGGGGTCTCGGATTCCTAATGTGTCCAATTTCCAGAGGTTTTGAATACCAGAACCACTTACAAAAAAGGATATCGATGAGATAGCAGAAGTTACATTCCTATCGGAGTAATTTTTTTCCTTCTATTTTTCCCATCAAAAGCCATCCAAATTTATTTTCCATTGTAACTAATTTCGGATTCAAACGTTAAATTTTCCCGCTTATTATGTTAAAATAATGATCGGCGCCTATAAGTAAAAAAAAGTATTTTCGTTTCCAAAAACACCGTAATCAACATCACATAAACCAATTCCTTCGGTTTTTATTTTTTTATAAATCAATTCCTTCGGTTTCAATAGGAGCAAACTCTAGGGGAGCACTTGTTACTTCATCAATTTCTAAAGCTTCTAATATTACCTCTTCCTTATCAAGAATATCTTTTATTTTCACCTGGACTATAGCACATTTTATTCGAGTTAGAACCTTTAAGCAAAAAGTATGAATTAAAAGTTCCTCCCCACCTACTTTATTCAAAGACAACTGTCTTGAATGATTATTTTGAATAAATGATCGTTGACTACCGGGATCATTGAGGGAGCGAATTACTTTATTCGATTGTTCTATAGATAGAACGCTTATTTTTAAGCTTTAGAAAATCTTCCACATTCAATTGAATAATCAGTCAAGAAAACATTAATTCAATTCTAACAACAATATGAAAATATTCTAATACAAAAAATATAGCTCAAAATTATTCACCCTACACTTCTTTCAAGTAGAGCAAATTCAAGAATAAATCGTCCGTTATCTTTCAAATCAAATTTCAAATTTTATTTTCAACTTCATAAATCAACATTTCAATTCTAATCTAAAGGTCCCGAGTTTCGGCTCCACTAATGTTTTGTCTAAATGGTTTTCATTAGAAGGATTGGGAGAGTTTCAATATTTTACAACAGTTTATTGATGATTAAGATGGACACACACAAAAAGACAAATAGTTCAAATGAGAAGGTGGGGGAGAATTATCGTTCTAGAAAGCAGTTCGAATTCGATGCATTTGCAGGATCGCCATGCTCTCAAGTACTGTTTACTTTCTCCGAATTTGACTGGCATTGCCAGTCGCAGTTTAATAAACTATAAAAAAATAATTGAGCTCTCTAGACATATTATACGAACGTACAAATATTCAGGAATTTAAATGTAAATGAAGAGTGTCTATGAAAAAAAATATTTCTGAATGAACTCAAAAATATATAGTTCTTTTACATTGATACTTCGCGTATTCCCAATTTTCGTAGTAATCACCATGATGGGTGAAGTACACTTCACCACCAGCTTCGTGATATAAATTTGAATTTAATGATTCAAAACCTGATTTAATTTTTTTCTTAAAAAAAATAAAATTTCACAGCTAAGAACCAAATCACTAGTTTCAATTGTTCGGGTTCCAGTAACATTTATAAATTTTTTCCCCAATAAACACCTTAAGGTATCCGTACACCTTCGAAGAAAATTTTTTGAAATACATTGATATCTGTTATAAAAATACTTTTTTATGCTAAAATATAACCTAAAACTATGAAAAACACATTTAATAATTTGCTTTTAAATCAAAAAAAAATTTTGGAGTGAAAAACATAGTGAAAATAGTACATAAATTGATTATTAGAATAACGCTCATAACTCAAAAGTAAACAAAAATATCATTATTCTGTAACTTTTATCTTATTCATCATAACCTTTTTTGGGGCTGGTACTACTTTCATGATGAAAATCTCATTACAATAATTTTTATTGTGTTTCGAGTCAAATAACAATGAAAAATCATAAAAAAGTTACAACAATACATGATTTACACCTTTGTTACTAAAAATATATCAATTTTATAATCATGAAAGTGGTAGGGGTCCTTAAAAATTGTATAAGGAAGACACTTGCAAAATTTCAATTAATTTGGTTCATAACTTTTTCTGATATCTACGTTGCCATATGTAAATATGTCAAGAAAACTCATTTTGAGAAAAATCAAAAACAAACTTTCAATTGCAATTTTTAATAATAAACATAATAAAATATATTTAAAATGCCCCTGATTTATATATAACACCTTCTTTGCTTTCTAATACATTAATTTTTTTTTTCCTAAGAGCTCTGAGTATTTTTCGACGCTGCTTTACATTTGGTGTTGAATGACGTGCAGCATCAAAAATTCGACAACTGTCAAGGTGTTTGTAAGATTTTAAGGTAAAATAACCAGGCGTTACATTTAATTTCCTTAAAATTTCAACACAGCCCTTGTACCCATCATTAAACTGTATAACAGCATCCAATGCACCAGATTTTAAAATTTTAAGGCACACGAAAACCTCTTTCGGTACCCTCTGCCAAATTATGCCATTAAAACATTCATTGGCATTCTGTGTCTTACCATGAAGGCACTTTGACAGAAGTTCTTTAGAACACAGTTCTAAATATGTAGGTTTAATTAAATTTAATACATCATTGGATAAGCCATTATATTTTTCTTTGGGCTTTTTGCCGCATGACAGTGCTCGCTGATAATAACACCAGCTATCTTTCCCGATAGGGCACTGTCCATGCATGGGTTTCTTGCCACTCGATGCACAGTGGTACAAGGCCGCAATGACGTTCTGTTGAAGTTTGAGTAGATTGCCAACATTACTTCGAACAGCAATTCCGTAGTAATTTTGCAATCTGTCAATAAACGAATCGGTAAGTTTACCTTTACCAGATAAACTTTTATTTTTGGATTTCAGTTTGCGCAATCTCGCACCTACTCTTTTCTGAACATGCCCAATGCATTCCAGTTTAGTTACGCTATCTTTCCCATATGTGTCTTTCACGCTGATGAAGCCTTTAGAATCCCCGTCTCCATAATAGTGTGAATACTTCAAACCTCGTTTCACAATTGATCGTTTGAAGATCCTGTTTGCGCCAACAGCTTCCATCTTTAATGAGGAACCTTTAAAATTGCTTCGACACACATGATCTGCTTCAAGCGTATTGGATACAATACCTTTAGGCATTTTCGAAAGCTTTCTGCAGGTCGGACAATATGATGACATTATTTCAATGTCCACTACTTTGCCAGTGTCGATTGACAAAGCAGCAACACACCCATTCATAGAAGTGTAACCTCTACGCTGCCATGTTCCATCGACAGAAACACCGCATTCAGCTAATTTATTTTTAGATGAATGAATATTCAAAACTTCCTTAGCTGCCTTTTGCATCGACAGTTCACTTACTTCTGAAATCACAGACATAAGTTTATTCTCATAATTGGTGTATGCAGTTTTACTGAGCCTGGGTAAATTTAATGGTGCACATAATTTATATGCAGCAGAAAAACCTTTCCCAATTTGTCTCATGGCATAAACAAATCTTGCATTTATCTCAGGATAGTTTAATGTTTTCTTCGAGCTGGAAAATCCTGTGCAAAAGTCACAATGCTTACATTTTATTGCAAAACTTGAGCACAATCCATACCTCGAGTCTTCATGTAACAGCAAACCATCGTGGAAGCATTTGGGGCAACAAAGTTGTAAAATTGAGCATAGAAGGAGTTCTATGTCAATAATTCTGTTGCCGGTTAGCGGTTTATTTTCATATTCAGCAATTTCTTCATCTAGAATGGCAGAAAGGTTCAATTTTGAAGCACTGGCATTAGCAGTTACAGTACTATTTTTGCTATCATTTTTGGTAAAACCATTACCACGAAATTGTCTTTTTCTTTTAACACTAATTCTCCTTTTTGAATTTCCCATTTTAAACGAAAAAAATTGAGCTTTTCAACAATAAAAACAATCTTAATCAGAAACTTATAAGAATGAGAACAGAAACCAAAACAGATGTAAACAAACAATAACGATTCTCTTTTCTTGCCAGATTCAAGATAAAAATGTATTTAAAAACCTGTTGCCAAATGTATTTTCAAACATTCTGAAAATTCAGATTCATGTTTTAAAATTTATTTATTTTGTACCATTGTTCATATAAAAGATATTTCGAAAAATAAAAATGTAAACAAACATTTCTTCCAACTTCCTGTCTGCAGAAATGCACTTCCGGTTTCAAAAATCAGCTAACGAGTAAAATTCAAATCCCTGTAACTTAAGTTCTAAATAAGGTATAAGCAAAATTCAAACACTATTAGAAAGAAAAAAGTTTAAAATTTAAACTGATGTTAAAATTAGAAAATCGAAAATTTTGACAAAAATGACGTTTTAAAGGTGTACGGATACCTTAATCCAAAGTGTATACCTTGTAGATATTTTGGTCTCAAATCCATTGTGTGTCCTGAAAATTCAGTTTCTGCTTCTTCTGATGTGAATAATGTTCATAAAGGGACTCCATTAACTAATATGTGTAAAGAAGTTCAAATATTGAACTGAAAAATATTGTTTCTGTTTGACATTGGAAGTCAAGTCACTTTACTGAAAGAAAGTGCTAGGAATCAATTAGGTTCTCACTCCTTAAACATCAGTGATAAAATACTGACTGGTTTTGAATTTTCAAAAATTGGTATAATTGGTTCAATTGATAATATAATTTTTGTTGATGTTGTTTCACATTGTTCGCATAACTTGAACTTGTAATATATTCTGTAATATATTCTTGTAATTATTTTTTTATAGTTTATCTTGTCTAACTTGTAATATATTCTGGTGTATTCTTATTGGTGTTGCATTTCCATTGTCGCGTGCTCAATTTACTAGATAATATAGATTGTAAATGGAATAAATTATCTGTAAAATATTATTTTAACCTGCTTAAATTTCACCTTTTATAGAAATAATCCCTAGAAATTGGAAATCGACTTCCGATGTAGTATTCGTTTCAGAGAACATTTGGACAAAACAATGTTGAATAAAAGATGGTACAAAGCTCTTTTGCAGGGAATTAAATACTTTGATATTTACTAATCTGGATGAAATATTTTCTGACAAAGGGTATATTACTCTATGCTGATTGCAAACCATAAGTGTTTGAACTATAGGTCGCAACCCCATTGAAGTTAGCTTGGATGATTGTAGGAGTTACGGAACTCAATTGTTTTTTTGAAAAAAATTAAATTTTAATATTTGAAGATATATCTTAAATACTAATAATATATAATTAAACTTGTAATTTGTCAAATGAAAATGCCTTTAAATTCAACATGGTGCATACTACCAGTAATTTTTGATGAATCACTGAATATTGTTCATACGCGCTCAAACATTTTCTCCTATCATTAGTGTGATTTTGTGCGTTTCTCTAGCTGTGCAAACACCATCTTCGTTCCATATGTGGGGGCGGTTTATCTGTTCTACCCTCTCTTTTTGGGGGTGACCTTAATGAACCCTACGCCTGACAACAAAATAAAAAGAAATTAAATACTTAGAGAGCTGTTCAAAATTTAATTTTTCAATTGTTGTACATAACATCATAGAGAAGCTACATTGTGTTTTATGTAACGTTGTTTTTAGTGTTGAACCATCAAAAGCAAACGTCACTAAGAAACAAAGCATTTCGAAAATATCACTAAAGATTTAGACATTTTTGAACGATATGAAGGTACCTTAGAAAAACAAAAGTTATATTTTACTAGAAAGTTTCAATAATAAAGCAAAGTTGTAATTTAGGCATCATATGTAATTGTTCTCGAAGAAGCAAGAAAAACTAACTATACAATTATACAGTCCCTCATCAAATCCTTTTCTGCGAAAGTCAGCTGAACTAATTCTCAGAGAAGCGAGTAATAATAAAATGTGTAATATACTCTTGTTCACACTTCACTATTCAGAGGCCCCTTTCTAATAAATCTATAGACATGATGGAGCAAATTTTATTTAAAATAAAGACATCTACTATCTTTTCCTTTCAACTTGATTAGTTCATCGATGTTAGTTCAGGTTCCCAGTTATTCGTTTATGTGAAATATAATATCTTGGTAATCATCTAAGAAGTATTTCTGTTTTGCTAAGTGCTAAAAACTATTACAAATAGTGAAGATAATATGTCCATTCTCTGAAAGTAACGATTTATAATAGTTTGGCTCGTATAGAATGTGTATCGATAGAATACCTTCCATGCTAGGATAAAGGTCAGGCTTTCAATCAAAAGTTAAAGAATTTGCACCTCAAGCAGAGACTAAACTGCTGGATTGGAATTGCTGAACTCTTTCGTGACTATTTTCAATTATATAAAACCTAGTGCTCTCAATACTTGTCTGTTCAAAGAACTATGCAAAAACATGAACTCTGATCAAGAAGTTCTGCTTTTCAATACTACTGTTCGTTGGCTATTGATAGGAAATGTTTTTGTCTGAATCAAAATTGAAAAACAAAATAAAACAATTCTTAGAATCGAAAGGAAAACATAAGTTTATGACTTACTTTGGTGATGAGAGTTGGATTCAAAGAGTCATCTGATATTTTAGATGAGCTAAATGAGCTAAATTTGTAACTGCAGTGTAGTTACAAATTATTCACTTCAGTGATAATACCCGGGCGTTTATATCAAAGCTGAAAAATTAAACGAATAAAGTGAATCTGTAAGACTTTGCCATGTTTGAAAACCTTTGTACCATGACTGAAGAATCAGAGACTTGGATTGCAGATAAGTTAACAAAGGGAAAATAATAATCAGTTTCTAGCACTGAATCAGAAATTCAACGAAACCCATTTCATGTATCTTTCGATGTTTCCGACACTCTCGATGAAATGCATGATGAATTTTTGGAGCTTCAAAATGACTCCTCAGTGTTTGACTTATTTCAAGAAAAATTGTTACCTCTCAATTCCGCTTCGTTCAAATCCTAATATTTGAATGCGTTCTTTTCGAGTATTAGTGGCATTGGTTTTGCATTTCCGTTAAAGTGGATTTCCCATTCTTCTGCAAATCAAATGAAAAAGCAGGAATAAGCTGGATGTTCAAGAGGACATCCTATTGGCCTGACAAAAAGTCAACTGAGAATTCTAATATTTGTTTAGCCGATGCAAACGGAGATGCAACAATACTTAATAAAAATACACTATCAAGTCCAAAGAATGCCTTATAATCGTCCGAACTATCATTTCGTAGTGATGTAGAAAGGAAAGTTTAAAATGGGGAAACTGATTATCATTAATTAATCATTCGATATTTAATTTCTGAAAGTAAAATGCTCAAAATTTCTGAAACCTTGATTTTTTTTTAAAATTTTACCTTTTTTTTTCAACTAGCTTAAACGTGCAGCTTTCAGAACATTATTATAACCAGGATATGTGCTACGTTCTTTCTTACTAAAAAATTCTTAAAAGACATTCTGAGGGGAATAAAACGTAATGAGAAAAAAGTTCCGGAAAAAAAGAATCTGTCAATTCAACGTTTAAGAAGTAACCAAATCAAGCGGTATGCAACTTAGTAGAATTTTAAATTAAACAGTTATATAAAAGCGAATCTGATTACAAACTTATAAAATTGCTTCTTAAAATTTTATTTTAGACATTTAAAAAGTAAATTATCATTTAATTATAATAATATTACTTGATTAGTTACTTACATGAGTTATATGAAAAGAATGTACGTCAGTTACATGAAAAAATTATCTTCTTTATAATTGAATTAAAATTTTATGGTTTAAATAACATTTTTTTACAATAATTGCTTTTTGTAATGTCAACTGAAGCCTTTGTTAAATTCTAAAATTATGAATATAAGAACATGATGCCTAGTTTAAAACAATGTAACTTCAAATTACCAAAACAATTTATTTATTGTAATTATCAGCTAAAAACATCAGTGGTTTGGATTGCAGATAGTGTTTTTGTAATTATAGAAGAAATCCTTCCCTAACAAATAAATTCATTTTCCTTTATAGAAAATGTTTTATAATATGAGAATTTGTAAAGAATGGACTGGAAATTATTAATATTAACTCAACTATTAAAATCTCTTAGTAAAATATATACTGTTTGTTTAATTGTTCTCTTTTATCTTCTCCATATTCTCTAGAACTTTGCTCAATATTCTTTACTTCCAGAGTAATGTTCTGGAATATTCTCAAGTAATATATAAACTGAAGTGTTCTCAGCCAAGTGTTGCTGTTCTTAGTGTGCTAACACATATCGTTATTCACTTATCTGTAGAGTGGTCAATTTAACCTGCTTCAATATCTACGTGACGTTTTGGTGGAGGGGCAGAATAGAACGATTACTACATTCTGGAATTGCATACTACGTTCAGAAAAAGTAATCGGTTGCAAAATATTCCTCCCAGTTTGATCTCTAAGAGAATTATAAGACATCAAATGATTCAGGCGTTAAATCCATCACGGAGACTATGATTAAGACCCGAACAAATGGCTTCAGGACCGAGTAGCGAAGTACAATAAATTAGATGAAGCATGGAAAAAGTATAATTTTCCTGGACGGAACAGCCTGGGAAGGACGAAGATCTTCCTGCATCTCGACACGTATTCAATTCGGAACATTCGTTGAGAATAGAGGAACAAAGAATAAAGCAGAGGAAGAGTTTCAATGGTTTGCATAAAATGCTGGTGAAGGCACGCAAACCTGTATCCAAAGCTGCGTTGAGGCTTTGCCAAGAAATGAATCCTTAAATGCCAATGATGAAAAGGGTACTGTGGAGAACTATTATCAAACTATGTCACTAAAGGATTTACAGCGACGAAATAATTTGTAAAATGGTTTCAGTACTTAGAAGAAATGAAACAGAGGCGAGTTACCCAAAACTGATTTAATAGCTTATCTAACATCAAAATTATGTCATCAATAGCTGAAGAAATGGATTTGGTCTCTATAATTAGGTCCCAGAAGATCTCCAATGGAAGCCCAGAATACTGAAAATACAAAAGCATTGCAATTGATTGAAGCCATTATCTATGAAGAGATTTACGAAGCTGAATCATTACTCACACAAGCGGAAGAAAAGTGGAGTATTGTTAATTCACCAGTCAGACTTCAAACACTTTACTCACCAATTTTTTCGAAAAGGCAGAGAGCAACGATTGACCTCTGAAGAACAGCTCACAACACACGGGTTTGATTACATTGCGATCGACCGGGACATGTCCTCCGTTACTACAGGGAACTTAGGGCTATTTTTGAAACATACAGAACCAACAGACGAAACGCCGCTAATCCGATAATCCACAGGAGGGAAGTACAGCCAAATAGACACCAGAGTCGCCTCACTGAGCCCATCTCGAATCTCGAGGAGGATCTCCAATACGCCGCTTCAGGTGCCCATCACCATAGCTACGTAACAGCTCATCACCCAGCCAATGACAAGAGGAAATGTAGAGACCGAGACTTTGCTAGTAGATGAGGCCGTCAAAGAAGAAAGTCCTTTGCCCACTGCGAAGATACCCAGAAATTATCTTATTCGAAAGTTATTTTCGACACCCATCCAGTCTGTGCTGTAGTGGACTCCGTGACAACTTCCTCTGTCATTTCGGAACCATACAGACGCTAACTTTGATACGTTATGTTCCTATTCAAAGAAAAGGCCTTTCTTAAAGTTGCTGATGATCCAGACGTAAGGTAAGTGCATACTTCGCTTGGAAATTAAAGGTCCGATCGAACCTTTTGGGCTTACGGTATTACCGAATATTAGTAGGACAAGATCTTTAATTGGAATTTTCTGAAGACATCACAAGCCTTGATAGACTGTGGGAGATCTGAAATGATGTTAAAGGACTTTGTTAATGAAACTATGAATCCCCAAACGTAGACCTTACAAATTATAGACGATTCTATCTATTAAATTCCTGTTGCCATTTTCAGTGGAAATCCATATATCGACGTGGTAGTGAAAGGAAATAAAATGTACCTAGAAAAGGAAATTTGAATTATGGGTTGATATTGGTCAAAATACTGCTTAGATTATTACCAAGAATATGTTCGCAGGCAATGCATCAGTGTTATCGGTTAACTACAAATCTCACATCGACGGAAAAAACGAAGCATAGTGGAATACAGCAGCAATTCTCGGGAGTTTTCCGCCTATCTAGAAAATTTATAGCTTTGAAGAGAATGGTTGAACACCGCTTAAATACCGGCAACCATGAAGCCACAATCCACAGACCATGGACCACAGGACTACTGACAAATTGACTTTGAAGCAGTTGACCTTGAAAATATTCCATTTAACACCCCGATACAGCACAAATTTAAAGCTGAGCTTTAATGATTATGCATGTCACCGCTACATTTGAAGGAATGAAGGACAAACAACTACGTCAATTACAATGCACGGTGTGCCTCTTTTATCTACACGATGTTATGGTGTTTTCGGAAACCTTAGAGAAACATTTTGAAAAAAAAGTTAAGCATAGTCTAGAGTTACATCTAAGAAGCTGGCCTGGTTCTCAATTTTAAGAAACTTCTGTTTTCCTGCCTGAGAAAGCACGACTTTATGGTATCTTGTTTCTGAAAATGGTGATCAGCCTGATTGGGACAAGATCAAGCTTTTAGCTGAATTTCGACCACAAAGAATTTATGTGACGTCAGAAACATTTTAGAACTCCGTTATTATTTCCGCCATTTCATTAAATATTTTTGCTATCAGGCTTGTAGAAAAATGAAGTGAAATATCTCGGCTGTTTGGTGACGTCAGCCTGCGAACTAACTCTCACTCACGAAATTAAAAAGAATTATTTATGTACTAGGCGAAGCTGAGCGTTTACTTGTGTGTGTATCTCTGTGTTGTACCGCCCTTTATGAACAAAATACATACGTTTGTTGATATCTTTTTGGATTTATTTATATCCAGGTATCCAGCATCTGGTAGATGCAGTCCATTTGATTTTAATTTTAAATGAATATTTAAGTCGTTTTAGAACATAGTGGTACTTTCGACGGGATACGGGCATTTTGGTTTTGAACTTGTATATTTTGAATCTCGTTGAACTGAACTATTTTGTAATTGAACTTTTGCTGTAGCTTTAACTTTAAATAGAAATTTGATTCAGAAAAATTGATTTGACACAACTGAGAACGCAGAAAAAGTAATGCATTATTTTGCTTTGGTATGCGCTATGAAGATTGATGACGAGCTGCCTGAAGAATCCCCTAATATAAATAACCTTTCGATATTGTTGTCGCAATTTACAGATAAATTTACACAATTGGACGCGTGTCAATCTGAAATTACTAACATTCTTTTGAAAGATAAAGATGCTGATGACGCCTTTGAAAATAATTTTTTTAGGCTTAATCATACAGAGACAAATATTCGGAACTTTGTTCTCAAATAAGATTGAAAGATTTATCTGCAAAGAAAATCCAGGAGAAGCAAAATTTTAAGCTCCCAAAAGTAGAGCTGAAAATATTTAGTGGAGATGCTAGAGACTACTTGACGTTCTGGAGTCAATTTTGAAAAATCACGAGGATTTCAGTATCGCTAATGAAGACAAATTCCATTATCTACTACAGTCTGTTGTTCCGAAATCAAAAGCAGCCCGAGTATTGGATAGTTCCCAGCGACTGCGGATAATTACCCGAAGGCGGTTGCCCAACTGCAGGAGAGATTCAGGTGAGAGGATTTACTCGTACAGATTTATATGCGAGACTTGCTGTCCATGGTTATGAAAAAAGTAGCCACCGGTTGATCAAAGACTGACCTTCCTGCATTATACGATGAGTTGGAGGCAAAGATCCGAGCCCTGGAGAGCTTAGGACGCACGCAAGAAAAATTCGGAGATTTTCTAAGCCCATTGGGGGAGTCTTGCTCACCGGAGGAAGTATTAGTGGCCTGGGAAAGAAGCAGAAACTATGGATTAACAGAGAACCAGGAGTCACAAAATTTGAAACATTTGATGAATTGTCTTCGTCAGGAAGTAAAAGATAAAGAAATGGTAAATTGTACGATTTGGTTTTGCCTCCCACCAGAATCTGCGAAGGAAGGAATTTCATAATGAACAGCTAAAACGATTCGGGCATCCTCAACAGCATCTGCTTTAGTAAGTCTTCGAAAACCGTGTAAGAAAGATCTTGGTATTTTTTGTGACAAATCATATCCCAGTGAAAGATGTTTATCGGCCAAGATAATGAATTTAGCTGTAAAACTAAAATTATTGTTAGAAAAGGGTACAAGCTTTTCTTGTTTAAAAATAGCTTTTCATATAAGTAAATTGCGTAATGTTAAAAAAAAACACCTGAAATTCCTTCAATATAATAACCACCTATTTGAATTAATGTGTTCGGAATTGAGAAAAAATAATGAACTCAAAAGTTGTTTTCCAAAATCTGAGAATATCCTTTCTAATTGTATCAGAACCGAAGTTGTCTTTTTGCAAACGTTTTGCATTTTAATTCGATGCCAAGGTAATTCAGGAAAAAATCATCCTCGCAGTTATTGACTCACAAAGTAGTGTTGTAAGCGAGAAAGTTATGACTCGGCTTAATGCTTTTCCTCCTTGAACGGAGACTGAGATTCGTGCCTTTTTTGGGGAGTGGGGATTCAATCGATCTCGAAAATCATAAAGTATTTGCAATTAAGCTCAGTAGTTTAAGCAGAGTTTTTTCTTGTGGTTTTGAAGCTTTCTCTGAAAAAATATTTGCTGTTTCATTCCGAAGATTGAGAATAAAGAGATTTTAAATTAATTAAAAAGAAAGAAAATATCTTTTGCTGATGTTTTTCGAAAAGAAACGAAAATTAATCTTGTGATAGATGCTGATATTGTAGGAAAATTATCGATAAGAAATACCGTAGTAATAGAATGTGGCTTAACAGCCGCAGAAACGAAACTCGGATGGATGGTGTTTGGAAAGGGATCGTGCAGAATTGATAACATTTTACCATCGTTATCAATGCATTCCATGTCATTACCAGCGAATAAACTTTGGGAACTTGAGAGGATAGGAATAGCATCTGAAACCGAAAAAGGAAAAAAATGATTTTAATTTAAAGGATTTTAATGATAAAATTAAAATTTTTCTGAATAGAAGATATGAGGTAGAACACCCTTGGAAACTTGATCCTTCGAATTTACCTAGTAATAAATACTTAGAACAAAAAAGACACGAGAAAATGATTAACAGATTCAGAAACGTTGAATTTCTTTCGTATTATCAAAAGGTTTTTTGGGAATGGGAAAGGGTGAATATTATTGAAGGGTGAATATTATTGAAGGGTGAATATTATTGAAGGGTGAATATTATTGAACGTTCAGTTCAGATTCTGAACTGAATACAGCATGCCATTATTCATCACAGGCCTGTGATTAAATTTGATAGACGAACTTCAAAAATTCAGTCTGTATTTGACGCTTCTGCCTCTGGGAAAGGGGATCCTTCTTTCAATCAATGTTTATTTAAGAGAATGTTTACTAACGGAACTTATATAATTGAATTATTACCTGATATTATCGATCGATTTAGAGCACATCCCATTGGATTAAGTGCGGATATAGAAAAGGCTTTTCTATTGTTATCTGTTGCCTCTAAAGACAGAGACTTCCTTCGATTTTTCTTCTCTTGCAATGATGAATCAATTGATAGACATTATCGAGTTGTATTTGGTGTTTCTTCGAGTCCCTTTTTATTGGATGCAACAATTACGCATCTTTTGGACAATTGTACCGAATTTTATGATGTTATTCAGAAACTTAAATGTTCTTTTTACGACAGTAACTGTTTAACGGGAGTATATAGTAACACAGAAGCTGAGCATTTTGTTGAAAAAGCACAACCTATAAAGTTTGATGGTTGTTTTAATTTGAGGGGTTGGGAGAGCAATGTAGAGTGTAAACATACTAGTAGGAATTCTGGAGATACTTCAGTTTTGGGTATCATTTGGAATTTAGATAAGGATATATTGAAGTGTAAAATAGATTTTGAAATTTTATCATGAGGAACTAAGATAAATAAGAGACTAATTTTTTCTACTGTACAAAAATTATATAATCCTATTGGTGTGTTGACTCCTACTGCATTGCTCCCTAAGCTCATTATACAAGATTTATGGAAATCTCACTTTTCTTGGTATGAGGAATTGCCTCCGGATGTTGATATGTTCTCTAAATGGTTAAATGAAATGTATTTATTGAAAGATGTAACTTTGTCACGATTTATGAATTTTAATGAAACATCTGAATTACATGTATTTGTAGATGCATGTAAGGGGGCATGTGCCGCGTGTGTCTTCGTTAGATCTCAGGTAGGAAGTGAAAGTAAAGTAACACTTATTCGCACTAAAAATAGAGTGGCTCCTCTAAAGCCTTTGAGCATTCCCAGATTGGAATTGATGGCTTGTTGTATCGGAGCAAGACTTGTTAATTCCGTTATAAGAGAGCTAGGTGTGGCAAGCATTAAAGTCACACTCTAGTCGGATTCCACTGTTGCTCTGTTGCACTTTGCGTGTTTATAGAATCGCTGTCTAAGATCTCTTAAAATTCCATGTGGAGTTTTTAAAAATAATTTTAACGAAACTTAAAGTCAAAATCAGAAACTCAAAAAGTTCGTAACATTCATAATAAAACTTAATAACGTAATTTAAAATGGCATATTATAGCTCCGCAGAGCTAAATGAAAGAATGTGATAAATATTTGACTAACATATTTTGCCGATGAATCCCTGAAATGATTTAAGAACTTAATCATTATTGATTTTATGAATTTAGATGTATCTATTTCAACAAATAAGCCAGCTCCTCTAAAATATTAATTTTCAGCAAACATATTAAAAGTCTGTATATTTCTTCTAGCAACGCATTTCGTATCAGAAAACACGAACAAAAATCTAATAAAAAATGGACTTAGAATTAGCTGTCAATGTCAGTATCTTAAACGGTGAAAAGTTCAAACCTACTCCAAAAAACTTTGATAGCAAAAAAAAGGAGAGAGAAAATGAACATGCTCTGTAATTCCCAACCTATGATGAGCACTAAACTAGTAATAGAGAAATAAAACGCTTAGGGTTGCTATCTATAACAATCCTACCTAAATACACTCAGGAACATTGAAAGTGGTTCACCAAGAAGGTAGCATCGGGTTGAAATGAAATTTAGTACAAGTAATGATACAGATTAGAGATTTACATGATCCCAAAACCAAGGCAATTAAACAAATGATGTATGTATAATTAGACAAATTTTGTGCGACTTGCATAGAATGTCAGACGACCCCTGCTGCAGTACAAGCTGTAAGACTATCTGGCATTGAATTGATTAGACATCTTATATTTTTATGAAGCTGTTGAACCCTCATATTTTAAAAATCAACCTCCAACGCATGCTCAGAGTGACACTGTGGTGTTTGGCACTTCAGCCCTCGTATGCTCTATAGGGGTGATACGCCCGGAGAACAAACAGGCCATTGAAGAGTCTGAATATTACATAAAAAATCTTCAACAACACGAACTGTATGCGTACGAGCATTAGCTTGCTGAAAAATGGAGGCCTGGAAGACCATTTAGGAAATGCCTCACTCAGGGACGAAGAATGTTATCAAAATGACATTGACTCTTTAAAGCTCCCCTTACCGTAATCAGAGAGAACCGGTTATTATAGACTATAGCTTCCCAAACAATTAAGCCTGTTGCGCGAGCAGTGTATTGCGTGACAACGTGGGTAGAATTGTACAGTACACCAGGGTACTTCCATTCTCGTACGTGGTTTGCGTCTGTCCTAAATATGAACCAGGATTACATTAAACACCATGTTTTGCCAATTTGTGGTATTCAATTGCGCTCATGTCTTGCACCACAGTAGAATGAGTCGCCGATGTTTCAGTGTTATAGACTGTGGACAAAAAGAGTGCTTGGATTTCAGATTCGCTTCCTCAAAGCATCAAGAAATGGTTCTTGAAGCCCAACGTCTGATTGTATCGTTGAACGAGACATTGGGTCATCCACGAGTGCTTGCTGCACAATCCTTTAATTCATCTTCCTGTATACTCCAGACCGAGTTCTCAGCAAGTGGTTACATTTCGTTTCCTTTGCAATCAAAATTTTTCGATGGCATACTTTGACGGCACAAGGCGCGCAAACCAACCTATGGTTTTGATGCCATGATGAGGATTTAGCAAACTGGCTTTAGGCTGTCATCGGCTAATATTAAATAAGACCCAAAGTTCGAACATATATTCGGATGGAAGAATTGCTTCATTATTAAAATAAATAGTTAAGGATATAGCACATATAACTATTTATTAAATAGCGTTCTTAAAATTTTGATTTTTTTAAAAACAAATATGATATGGTTTCCTTTATGTAAAATGGATAATCAATTTTCTATGCTAAAGTACAGGATACGAAAATATCGAACACATTTTCTACATGAAAAAAAAAAAAAAAAACTATTGATTCATGCAGAATTGAATAAATGAGAAATATACTCTTCTCTCTATCGAGTAACGTAGCCAGAATATAGTTTTATGTCGTTATTATTAAATCTTGTAAAAAATTCAAATTAATTTTTATGAATTATTGACGTACTTCGGGCTGTCTACAACAGATGGCACCAGCACATTTTTTTCTCCTGAAAACCGAACTCTTGGCAAGGAATGCATATTTTTTCCAAACACTTATAATTTCTTTCTGAAATGAAATCACCAAAAGAAATTTTGGCAACTTGTGAACGGTGACAAATGGTAAATAATAGAGAAACTCAATGATTCACAGAAGCGTACGAACTAATATACTCTCCGGTTTAGGAATATTTTGTGTGTGTTTATGAAAAAAATTATTTTTTTGTATAGGTAAATTTGTGTTGTTGAAAATATGTTTAAAAAATAAGTTTTGAGTCATTGAAGCGCAAGGAGAGGAAAGAGAAACTGAATTAAATCAATATTGAACCTCTCTGAAATCAATAAAAAGTTATTTAAACTTTCTTTTTCATCCTTTAAGAAAGATAACAAAATGCAAATTACTATTTCTGGAAGCATAAAATGCAAAATTTTAATTTAGTTACTATGATGCGTTGAATGAATTTGTTTATTCCAACAAAAGCTTAATTTTGTTTATTTATTATTATTTTCTTAAAGTGAATTACGCATCTCACAAAATTTAAGTATTAGTACCACTGGAATAACTATTAATAAAATATTGCTACCTAAGCTGTATTCCAAATAATTTAAATTGCGTTGTACACAATAGATTCATATTTCAATTTTTATCGTAACATGTTGAAAAAATCATGAGATGAAATTTCAAACTGCTCCATAATATTGATTCTTTTCGTATGAAAGAAATAAAACACAAAAAACTTCGTTCAATCAAATGTAATTTTCTCTTCGAGAGTATTGACATAGGAAGAAGAATAAAAATTAAAAATAAAAATAATTAAGTATTGATGGTAAAAATCTAAAGAAATCATTTTCTATCTTTCGAGGTCAAAGATATTTGAACTTTTATATGAGCAAATATCGTAAATGTACGTTATATAAATGTTATTTGTGTTACAAAAATATAATTATAAATATACATTATATTCTTAAATTTTTACTAAATGAATATACTATCAAAATACTATACACATCAGTTAATGTTTATGCATTTCCATCTTATCGTCTTATAATCTACAAAATTATTACACTTTACCAATAAAGAAAACTGAATCCAATCCTGTGGAAATGCTTTCCAAATTAGTTAAAATATAACCCTGTCCAAACGCAATCATTGATGTTATAAACTTATAATTGTAGAAAAATAAAACATTTATGATCACTGCATGTTTTTCCGACTACTGCGACACTTGTTATATCTTATCCCCTCAGGCGCTTAGCTTTCCTTAGGCAAGTACAGACATCACGATGCCGATTCTTAGGGATCTTTTTATTTCGCTTGGATTTTATCCTCTTTGGTAAGTATGGTAGACGCATCCCCAGAATATCCTAGATATCCTTCTATATTTTCGATCCCCTTTCTTGTCCATCAATTTTCACCTATTTTACATATTTTTAAACTTTCAGACCACAATTACACCTCGTTTGGCGCAGTACAGTCACATTTCTCTCTTGCTCCATTAAACACTCCCTTCAAATCTCATCCCAGAGTTTTTTTTTATACTTTGCATCATAGCCTTACATTCATAAGTCCAAACATGAGTTGTACAGTTATAGTTTTATTGCAAATGATGACTGTAACAAATACTGCATATAACCATAAATGATTGATTCAGTAACAGGAAGGGAACAAAACTGCACGTATCTTATTCTTAAGTAACTGATGTACGAAAGGGTATTGCGTAATATTTTAATTAATCGATAATTATATGATACAATTTTTTAATCAGTGTAGAACATTACAGTATAGGTGTGACTACATTTGCTTTTTTATTATTATTAAACATTAAAATCAGACATTTTCGATTTTCTGACCAAGTCCTCGAATTTAACGTAATAAATGTTATAGTTTAGGGCAATACATTTTACACATATTAGCTCAGAATTAATTAAAAAATACCTATGGCAGTTGTACTTAACAGAATACCAATCTAACTTAAAACAGTATTACAATAATAACAATGAACATTTTTTTTTTGTCTATCGGATATTTTTACCCCCATATTATAACGAAACATAAGTTTTCTCTATTTTTCATTTAATTAGAAAACAACATAAACGAAGAGATTCTGATTCCTTAGGAGGATTTGAAAGATTGAAAATTACTTTTCTAAATATGCATATGATGTCTTAAAATTGAAAAAGCATAAATACACATTTTTCAACTGTGAAAGTCTTTCAAATTTCGTGATTTTTCTGAAAAGCGGTGGAGAAAATAAATCCAATATTTTTGATATTTTTGCTCTGTAGAAAATTCTCGCGCTTGGTTTTAAGAGTCTCGCCTTGTGTATAAACTGTGTCTTATGTTAACCAATACTGCTAATTAAATAATAATGTAGTGAATAGGAAATGATGCGATAAAGAAATAAGAAGTTTTGAATTGCTGAGAAGAGAAGGAGAGTCTTTTAAGAGGGGACACATAATATTGGTGCGATTATCGGAAAGCTGAAATTTGACTCTGTTTATAGTTATTATTTTTTACTCAGATCCAATTTTGTTACAATTGACATCAGTTGAATTTTCAACTATAATCTTGGGATGAGGTTGCGACTGAGTCACCTGTCCACATTCATAGTAATTTTGTAACACGAAAACAATTATCTTGATTTTTCTTAGTTACCTCTTTCTTGGTTGAACGTTCAATGAGTTCCGATGACTCAAATCTCAAATAGCGATGCGAGGGGGAGGAACGAATGCACCCACCATTTCCCACCCTAGATTCGGATCCAGAGTTGGAATGACAATTCTGCCGATTCAATTTTTCAATGGTCTTTGTAAAGTGAAAAAACATGAAGAATGGCTTATGTATAACTACAATATAGTAAGCCTATGGAAAAATGTAATTGTTTTTAACACATCGATCAATAACTCCCGAGTCTAAAATTGAAAACAACATTTTTTTTGCAAATTTTTTTTTTATTCATCAACATAACACCTTTTGTTAATCACCTTTTAGGGTGATACAATCGTTCTTTGCTGTTTTTGTTCCATCGAAAGCAATCGCGGCACCCACTTGGAAAAAACCTTTTTCACTTCACTTCAAAAAACCTTTTTCCTGGTCCGATCGACTTAAAATTTTGACACGTTTCAAGCAAAGGTTAGTACTCTAGAAAGACCTGGTTACTGGTTTACTACGAGCGCCATCTCTGGTTTAGTCTCGGGAGTTATTGATCGATGTGTTATGTGTTGCAGAAGCAAAATAAGTATCTTTTTGAAAATATTTTTCACTTATTTATTATACTCTTAAATGATTACTAGTTGCTGAAACCGAATATCGAAGCATGTTGGTGTTAACTGCCTGTTACAGGGTGAGAGAAAAGTCCAAGAGATATTCACACTATGTCAATTCTAAATTTCCACGGCGTTCTTCTTGCACCATGTTCGAGGAAAAAACGGCTTTTATATACTTGAGATTCAATCAAGGATTATGTGTTCAACTAACATTTGATTACATATTGCTAAATTCCTCTGAATGATAAAATGACAATTTAAATATTTAATGAAAAATATGTCAGAAAGAATATATATTAGATATCGACTGACTTTCAAATCACACACACAAAATAACTTATTTCAAAACAGAATCTTGATTACAGAAAGCGAGAAGCTGGAATTCTTGGTTGATTCCCTGTTTTACGCCTTAGTAGAGAATAGGAGCTTCTACTTTTTTTTTTATTACATGCATTGCCCAATGAGCATGAAACAAAATTGGAACTGAGGAAATAATAGTGAAGGATATCTTCAAAAAGATACGAATACCTGGTACAGGGTCGAGAAGCCTAGAAACTTCAAGCATTGAAATGATGTGAGTTGCCCTTGTGTTTCATTATAAAGCTCTAGGAACTGAAGGAAGAGTCCAGCTCTTTGGTTTCTCTCCAGTATTTGAAATGCACAAACTGTAATCTTTGATCCATGGCTTTTCATCAACTAAAAATTCAACAAGATGAATGAACCAATATGCAGCTTTGTCGAAAGGTTTGACTGGAGGCCATAATGCCCTGGAAAGCCTGGAGGCCAGTACTGATATGCCATGTTTATCCAAGTCAGCTTCAGGAACTGGAAAGAAGTTGCTGAAAGTTATAATAACTATTGTACAGAATTCTGTGAATACTGCGCCTGGAAAATAAAGGATATAAATCATCAGGAGGAGGGTCGCTCGTGGTATCTCAGATGATACTTTACAATCGCCGAGGCTCACATGTTATTGAATGCGTATTGCTGCTGATCCATTGATGGCGAAAAGTTGCATTAAATAATGTCGAAGAACTGTCGACATTTACCTGTTAAAAGGTTGAAATTGCATCCAGCCTTACTACACGGTTAGAGAAATCATCTGGGTCATCCCAGCATAGAATCCATCGGCGCATATCACTTTGAACGGTCTGCTATCTATGATAGCCGACGTATCTGTCCTTTACGGTGATTGGATTCTTGCTCTAAGAAAGACATTTCAGAAAAATATGTTTGCAAAATATGAGTGCATAGGGCACTTTCAGGAAAAGTCGGAACTCACTGAAAATTAAAACTGCAGAAAAGGATTAGGTGGGAAAGGAAAAGAATGGATTAGCTGCATTTATAAATTGTAAATGACTATGGTATTGCAGTTAGAAGCAATGTTGGTGGACGGTTGGGAATCTGAAGTGCTGTAATAGCATTTCCATCACAGCTGTTCAGGATGGATCAGCCAATGCATGGTCAGTGTCCGAAATGATGAGTTGTTGTAAATATCAACGTGCTATTGTTCAGGAGCAAAAGTAAATGAAAAATGCAAATGCCTGCCTGAAACCATTAATTAATCAAATCCTATATATTTTGGTTTATGTGATCAAAGCTTTAAAATGCCCATGGCAAAATACAGAACTCGAATGAATGCCTTAATAGTTGGGCGGAAAATAAACCTGAAAGATGTACTCTGTTGATCAGAAACATTCTATGGGAGCTTATATCTGTAATACATTTTAATGATGGCTTTAAGGAGTAAGAAAGATATTCTACATTAGATGTTTCTGGAAAGTATATGGTTGATGCTTTAAAACTTGGATATTATCTGCATTGCTGACACAACGACATTCTACTAGCAAAATGAAAAGGAAAATCTGAATATAAGAAAATCAAATTTTAATAAAAGAGGAATGAAGAAGGTAACTTATAAAAGTAATTAGATTGATTTGATATGTATCTTAATTTTCTGAACAGGTTTAACTTTAAATCCAATTTCTAAAGAATGGAGTTTCTAGTATTTTATAATTCTGTCACACCAAATGTTTTTCTATATATTGATAAATTTGCAGAAATGTTTTCTATTATATTATTCATGGCAGAGCCTGACAAGGATTTTGTAATGTATGGCTTCAAGGTATTTAATCACATTTTAATCCATAAGAATGGAGGATTTTTAAAAACATTTGCTGTTATTTCTGACTTATAACTTTCAAATAATGACTTTAAGAATATCCTAATCCAGTCCCTGTACATAAAATAAGTATCAATACATATACTGAATAAGAATGTTATAGGAAAGAATTTCAAGGAAAGAACATGAAAATGTGCCATTTTTCCTTATTCTGATACTTCAAGATATTGCATTTTAGAATTTCATTCTAATAAAATCATTTATGCATTTTTATACATTTGAATTCAGGATGATAATAAATATTTAAGAAATTAGCCATTTATATGGTTTTCAAAATTATGGTCCTGAATGCAGTCGGATACCTTGAGCGAGAAAGGGAAGGCCGATTTTTAATTTGTAAGAAGCTAAATGTTCTTCTGCGGCCACTCATAGATTTGATATGGCGTGATAATTGGCTGGAAATATGAATAGATGAACAAACCATTCAGCACACTAGTTTGTTTACGAGGAACAGTTATGATTTTCTCTGCCCATAAAATCTCCTCAAATCTGAAGATTCTGAAATCTTTTCATGATAGATTGAAAGGAGTAGGTATACATCTGTCTAGAACTCCAGGTATTTAGCGGCTGAGGATCTAATTCTATTCTTTGCCTTTGGCTTGCGATATTGTTTTATATTTATCCGAAAACAAATGGATGCTTCCTGATTTTGGGCATTTAATTGCGATCAGTAAACCAAAACTATAGATTTAAGTACCCAGGAAGCTGTTCTCTGACTATTTTAGGAAGATTCGGCCTGGCAATAAATTCTGAGTCATCTGCAAACGCAGACATTCTTGCTCATAGTGAATGTCAGGGTTGAAAATACTAAATAAATTTGGCAGACAAATCCTTTCCTGCCTTTGAGAACCTTAAATTCCACCTCTTGAAGTCCTTATTGAAAAATCCTGCTTCTTGAATAATGATTATGCAGTCAGTTGAATCATTCCATAATCCCACCGTCTGAACTCCCTCTGTGTCGGCTTTTGTACGCCAAGGAAGGTAATTGCCACGATCAGTCGCTCCATTGAAATCTCTGTAACTCCAGTTGAAAATAAGATGTTTTGAAACCCAAGTAGTCCTTTGATGATCTATATTTTCCTATAACTGTTCATTAAATCAACTTTTAAAAATTTAAAATTAAGAATCTTACGAAAGCAGCTAAGAAGACTACTGGCTTTCAATTTAGTTTCTGGAGAATGGTTTTCCATGACTTGATAAGAGGATAATTATATAATTATACTACGTTTCATTTTAAAGGAAGCTATTAAAAGTAAACCTTCTTCACCTTTGGGTAGCTGTGTAATACTTCTATGATCGGACTTCATGCAATTTTCCAAGACTAAGTATTAATCTATATTTCATATTTTCTTTGATTGGTGCGCTGGTTTGTTAAACTTTGCCATTTTGAAAACTTAAGAATATTTTTGACCTGCAATGTGGGCCTGTGGTCATGATCGCGGACTCCCGGTCTGTTGCTCTGATAAGTCATGGGCATTGAGCCTTGATGCCACTGCAGACCTACCCTGTGTCATCAGGGTTGATGCACGATGAATCTGTCATGGTCAGAAATCCATCCCAAGCTGGCGTGGCCTGGTGCTAGTAAGGTAGTTGTTTGCTCAGATGTCATCCTCGTCACTTCTAACCAAAATCGAATTGATATAATAACCGTCACCACAGCCTAGTTTTGCTTCCTATTACGCGAATAGCCCATTCAATACACTTATGAATAAAATTATCTCTATAAATATGAATTTTCATGAAGGATTTTCGCTGAATCAGCAGAAAGATCTACTTAATCTGCATCCACAGAACCTCGATCTGCCAGCTGACCAAAGGAGAAAGCGTTCATCAGGTTAGTCAAACATGATGTACAACAAAAATTCCAGATGTTACATTTTCTTTCGTTCTCAGCATGTGAGCCATTGCCTTTGTATGTAGTGTAATTAGAGATCTTTGAGGAAATCTGAGCAATTTGAGAAAACGTCTGTAGAGCAATGCCATCCGTTTTATGCACTCTTTCTTCTGTTTCGGTTTTGTAATAAAGAATAACATAATGTAATCTTTATAGTCTGCTTTTATTATAAAAGCACAGGCCATTTTAAATAATATTTAATTATGTCGAGAAACAGCTAGCTTACCCCATTCTTAATTAATTATTTTACCTAGCTGGAGAGAGGTGACACACGGGCGGAACAACACATCCCGATAGCTGCTGGATACAGATCATCAGAGCAATGAGGCAGCTCAGAGGAGCAAGAGAGGAGCCTCTGCACAAGAAATACATAGCACTGAAATTCCCCATAAATAAGAACATAATGGCATTAATGGAGGACTTTGAGAGAATCCAAGGCAGACCTAAAGTCCAGGGATTTATCCCTACAGTTCCGGGAGCTACAGCAATACTGATGACAGATCTTAATGGGCGTGATTGCACAAAATTCAAAGATAAAAGGAACGGGTAATTGGTGAAACAAGAACAACTTTACTTTAAATGAGAAATGAGAAGATCGAGGGAAACTAAACTATTATCAGAGAAACCACAGGGATGTGCGCTAACCTCATATAGATATATTGTATTGCTGTCATATCATAATTTTAGAAAACACACTTCAGGACAGCAAGGCAAAACTCTTCTCCTTACACATGTCCAAATGTAAATGCAAAATGGGCTGTGATGCAGAAAGAAAGTACGTCACGAGACTAAATAAATATCTTTTCTTTGTATACCTCGTCTTAAGAATACAAACATGGATTTAAAATAAGAAATAAATAATTCCTTACCTACTAAATAATTGACTTAGTTTTATTAACGTCGCACGTAGTATAAGGTCATGAGGACTTTGCTGATGGATCCCGAAAATTTTAAATTTATCCTGAAAATAAATCGAAATATCGAAGACAACACTAGCAATCTCCGCAACTCTACACCATGCTAATGAAAAATAACTGAACCTCAACAGATCTAATATGCACTCATCCTCCAAACTGTATACTTTATGGTGGCACCAGGACTCTAATCCATGATCTGAATGGAAATAACTACGACTGCTTAGGTCAGCGAGACATGACTTGTCTTATAAATCTAAACAAGAATGTTAGTTAAAACTGTCATCGAAAACATGAAATATACTTGAATAATTAGAGATGATTAAATGCGAGACTTGGATCACAATTTGATCTTGATTTGAAATGTTGTTATGTCTGGTGATGAAACAAACGACGGGAAAAGAAAACGAGCAAAGAAAATATATAAATTAAAACAATATACAGTTTTTGCCTTTCTAACCAAGATAAACAAACAAGAATCAAAGTTCTATAGATTTCAAGAAATTCAGAATACCCAAGATCGAGTACTAGAACTAACTCTTCCCTTGAGAATTAAAGTTATTATAACTATCTGACCCATAAAACTGCTGATCTGGTGCACAGCAGAAATATTAAACAAAAATCCCAAGAACTATCACTTATTCTCGAACCACTGTGGCTGTGGAAAGAGATTATATACC
>BMAW01040219.1:251243-291738 GCA_019974015.1 Nephila pilipes
AACCAGACAACGCGCACGCGCATTGGGCTTTAGTCTCAACAAATCACGTTGGCATTCCAGAACATTACGAGAACATCATCAATGTTCGTCATTCCTTCTTGTTTTTAATTTTAATTCTAGTGATTTCTATGGATGACAGTTGTATTTACTGAAAAACTAGATGCATTCCAAGCCACACCTTTCTCTAAAAATTTGATAGCATTTTTTTAAGCGATTTAATCTTCAATAGTATTTATTGTTTAAATTTGGTCTTGATAATTTTATTTGACATTTGTTTTCCTTTTTAAGAATAAGAAGAAATAAGAATTTCAAATAATTATTTATAATGTGACGCTACAAAATATTTTATGAACATTTAAGAAACAGACACATATATTGAAATTTGATTATGATTAATCTCAATTCTCTGATATTAGACATTACAAAATATATATTAAAATGAAAATTGATCTTATTACTCGTGAGATTAAGCGACTGACTACGAGACAAATAAGCACTCAGGATTATCGAAACATATATTTTAAGAAAAATATTACTTTACGTAATCATGGTTTAACAATTTATACCAATAAAGATATTAAAACTCCCATTCAGTAAGAATTTAAATTAAACCCAAAAGATAAGGTATCCGAAATGGAGAAATGATTTTTGTAAAAATGTGACTTCTTTCATTTATTAGCTTTATTTGGAGAAAAAATCAATTTCAACAATTTTAAAGTGAGAGGTGACGACTTTTGATGAAGCAAGCGATACATTAAAGAGGAGCACATAGCTATTATCACGTCTAAATAATGTCTTTTTTCGATAATGGTGCATTTAGATGAGATAATGCCACGATGAGTATTACCACGAGTATGTGGAAAATTAAATTTACTTCAAAACTAATGATTAATTTGAGAAAATAAAAAAGAAGTGACATTTTAAAATCAAAATCGTAATCTCATCAATTCACTATTGTGCATACATCGGGTCCATTTAGAAGAAGGTAAGATATTTTACCAGATTCTTCATTATTTCGTCCTTTCTGTTATTCTCCGAAATGATTCAAATTATAATAGATCTTGAGAATTGTTAGAGAAAATAAAAAGACATTCGAAATCTGATAAGTGAGGAATTATACGATTGAAGAGAATTAGTTTCATAGAAGTATAACATTGATGACGTTCGACGTTCTGTTGTGCTGTGCTGTAAGTGTGCCTCTAATGATGACCAAAGGGGGTCGGCTATTAAGGGAACTGGAACCCCAGACCATAACTCTCGGTTGAAGGCCTGTGTAGCGTGAAATAATGAAAGCAGATTCAGCCCACTGACTTGGGCTTCTCCAGACACGTCTTCGATGATTGTCAGAACACAGTTGGAAGCGAGATTCGTCGCTAAACACTTTACATCCCATATAGTATCATTCCACCCTGTTCGAGCCAATCAACACTGTAATCTGGCTGGACAGTGCGCAGGCGTGAGTCGCATGTGGCGTAGCTGTCGGTACGAGTGTAGATTTTGCTCTATCAGCCGTCTGTGAATGGTCATGGTGGGCACTCGAGTGTGGTCGCACGACTGATGGTTGATAACGATGAATCAGGTGCTGTGACTGCTGATGTAACATTCACTCTGTCCTTTCCGTGTTTTTTCCTGGCAGTTTTCACACTACCTGAGAAATGTCGTCTTGATTCAGTTATCCTCTCTACCTTAAGTTGAGCAAACCCTTTAAATATAGTTATTCTTACTTGCACATCAGCTGCATTTAGGACATGACTCAAACCTTGAAACTCTTTATTAAATTTTATGACAGCCAAGTAGTCGCCTAATCGTAGAGTTTTCAACTCTCTCAACAAAAACTTCTTTCGGTACAAAATTCTACAAAAAGCCATTAAAACTTTATTTGTATTTTGTGTTTTCTCATCAAACATTTATTCAGTAACTACTTGTCGCATAGTTTCATATAACGAGATTTAAAGATGTATTTTATGTTTTGGGGTAGTCCTTTACCAGGTCATGTCTGGACGCAAGTGTTCATTAAAGGAAGACAGAGTGTGGGGATGAAGTAAGCATCCCCCCCTTCCACGAATGAAAACAATATTTTTAGATTACAGGACTTGACGTTAGCGGACATGATGGTGTTACACGTGGTGTCCATATTGCGTATTGGTCGTGCTCGAGATCTTCTAAAAATACTCAGGTGGAACCAGCGTTACGACAATCCTTGTACCGCAGGATATCAGAGTTGTTTCTTCAAACTGTTTGCACGCTACGACAAATATCTCAATGTCGGTGGCTACCAAGTTGAAAATTATACAAGTTGAAAGATGTACAATTCATAATGTTCTTTTTGACAATAAAGCGTGTGGGTTAAAAATGACGAAACTTACTTTCGAAAATCCCTCGTATACAGCATGTTTCTAGATTTCAGTAAACTATTCAAAACATCACCGACAAAGTAATCAAAAAAGAGCATAGAAATCATATTAATATCTTTTTTATATACTTTTTACTGTTTTAAATGAACATTTACATTTGACGTATGAATAAAGAGAGACCATGATATTAACACTTTGCGTTTATGCATTTCAGATAACTAGCATGATGATGGAAAATCTCTTACTCTTACTCTTATTCAATGTTTATATAATTCCAATAAAAGGTCCGGAGTAAATATATAGTATATCCTATACCTAATTTCTTATGTAATCTTCAGTAACTTTAATTTGTGAAAAAATGAAAACATGCCTGATGGAACATCTAAATTACAGACAGGAATGCTCAACGCTTAAAGTTTCTCCATACAGTCTTCGAATTCTGCACTAAAATGCGGTTTAAATCTGAAACCAAACAAAGTTTCCCCAACAAGGTTGTAGGACTCATCAATAAATCTTATTTTTGGCAAAAAGAATACAAATGGTATTTCCAATTATTTGCATTGAATAGCTAAGTTTTCGAACAGTGGCTTCTTTGCTTGTCTGGGATAGAATATTGTAGGTTTATACCCCTACGACTGGAGAAATGTAATTTATTTAGCGCATCTCTTAATGTATCCATAATAAGAAGTAAAGTTAAGCATTATATATATATATATTTCACTGGTCATGAGCTCACGGTTATAACTACTCACCTACCAAGATCTTACTCAATGTTCATCGTACTACCTCTTTAAGCCATGCGAGGTTTTGATATCTACGAGGTTCGGGTTTTTTTTTAACAGACATACAAATGGTAGGATGTGAGAATTCGTGGTGGACGACTGCACAACACTGTAACTAAAACCGACTCCACCTCGTCATTTCGAGCGAAACTGTTGGCACGTAAACATAGATTGTACAACTGATGCTCCCGCAAAGTGCGAGTTGCGAAGTGTTATTTACTTTCTTGAAGCAGATGGGAAATAATGCAGCCATATTCGCTGAAAAATGTGTCAACTTTAAGGTAATGGTGTAGATATTTTGAAGATGGGCGAACCGACGTTCACGATGAAGCTAGACATGAACGCAAGTCTGTTCAAACACACCTTAAAACAGCAGAAAGATTACGGCTACGAACATTTGGGACCTAAAAAGTTCCACGCCTGTTGCATTTATATAACCGGGAACTATACGATAAATGCAACTGATTTAGCCATACTTTACGATGAATGCAAAGACCCATTTAATACGATAGAAAAATGTAGAGTTCTGGAGTTGTCCTCATTCATGACAACTTCCAATCTTACAGTGCTGTTGTAAGCCATTCACTTCTGGAGCAGTTTAAATGGGAGGTATTTGACCATACGGCGTAGAGCACTGACTGACTATAAGGGGAGTGACTTTCATCTCCTCATTCAAAAGAAAAACTGGCTAGGATCCCCTAAGCTTCCAGGTCATGGAGAAGCTTCAAAGTAAAGTGCAGATCCATATCATATCATTAGTGGCAACATTTTTTGAAGAAGGTATCGGAAAGCTATTTAATCACTATGCTAAATACCTGAATCTTCACGGTGATTATGTTGAAATGTAACGTGTTAGTAAATAGTTTTATTTAACTCAACCAAGTTTAGTTAACTAACCATGTTTGTGCATCAAGTTTAGTTTTAGTTACTTTATCTTGTTTTATATTTTTGTCTCTTAAAGGTTAATTGGGACTTAAGACTCACACAAAACGTTGACTTTAGATCTGGCAATTTCAGGATAAATTTTAAAGAATGTCGGAAAAAAACTTGAAAACATTTCTTTCAGCAAATGATTTAAACGTTCAAAGCAAACAGTTTAAAACCACGGTAGCAATACAAACAGTTACAAAGAAATACTTATTATTATTTTTAAATGTCTGGCGCAAACTAAGCCATCTCCACCATTGTTTCCAGGACCATAGAGGACAAAAAGTGTGCCCTTTTTCTTCATTTCTTTCGAGGTATAAGTTTTGGCGATGGCAGTGGCTACACTCAGGACTGATAATTCCATCATCTGGTCACCGCTGAAGTTATAATCCTCAAACAATTCTTTGTTAATATTAATTGCATCTTCTTAGCTGAAATATTTTTAAAAACTGCTTATTAATTTATAATTTCCATTCAATTCTTCTATAAACATGACTCAAAGAGGAAATATTTTAATCCTAATTAAAAACATTACATATGTTTATAATAAATATTATTAAAGCTTTAGTAACAATATCATTATTTTAAAAAAACAGTAATAATTTAACTAAAACAGTATTAATTAATAATAAAATAAATTATTAATAATAATAAAATAGTATTAATTAATAATAAACAGTATAAGTTAATAACAGTAAATTGGAATGAGCTTCGCTCATTCGAAGCAAATTCTTAAATAGACCAGCCATAAATGTCTTCGAATTTATGTAATTAGTGATTAACGTATAAAGTATAGCAGACATATATTTTTTTAATGAAAGTTTTATTCCCTGAATAAAATAGTACCTCCATACATATACCATTCGACAATGCTATTTTTGGTCTTTTGTACCTTGTTGTTCCTCAAAATTAGAACGAACAACAACGTGTATATATAAATATATCACATGTATAAAATCGCTTTCCTCACTGAGGAGAAACGAGGGGCTGGGGGGGGGGGAAGTGAAATATCAAGATACTCTTTTTCAAATGTTCCATTAGACATCAACAGAAAATGTAGTCTAAGAATTCATAATATTGTTCCTCAAACTACGAATCCACTCAAAGAAGCGATGCATTTCAAAGCTTCTGAGCCTTTACATTTCAAATACTAAGTAAAGGTACATATAGCACTATTTCTTTGAATTTTGGTGAAGTTTAGTTTTTATTAACGTCGCACTAGAAGCAAAAAGAGTATGCGACGAACTTCGTTATTTTGAGCCTAGCTGAAGTGACGAGAATGAAACCTTAACTGTTATCCTAACTTCCACACTACGCTAACGGGAGGACTTTGGGTTCCGACCGATTTAACTTACATCAGCCCCGGTTACACGGCGAGTCGTTGGCTTCCAAGGATCGAACCTGTGACTGAACGAAACCGCAGGTTATGAATCTGAAGCCATGACCACTAGGCTATCACGGCCACACAATTTCTTTGATATGTGATGACAGTGGTAGCCTGGAAGTAATGTTTGACCTATGAGGGTGGTTCAAAATGTACTTGTATTTGAAGACGTGACATCATTGAGGCAAATTGTTTTTACCATTGGTTACTGCTCTTTACTAAACAAATCAGTAACAATTTTGACAGTGATTCATAAGTTTGTTAGAATTTGGTAGTCATTTGCTGCAAAATCAAAATTTGACTGCAGCCGCGTCGATTTCTCTACGTCGGTGATTCTTGGATTCATACTTCCTTTCGTTATGCAACGGAATTCAAACAATAATCAAAACGTTGGGTTGCTTCCGGTGAATCTACTCCAAGAAAGGCGAAGATGATCTCATCGGCCGGAAAAGTTACGAGGAGGAGTTTTTGAGATTTGAAAGGACTCATGATCAAGACAAGTAACTGTGACAGCAGTCTTCTGAATCATGATGCTTATTAAAAATAAACCATTTTCCATGTTATGAACATCATCTCTTGGAGTTTTTGAGAATTTATTGAATACAATCGCATTAAAAGTATACTGCACACGGAAGGACTCAGATTATCATTGTAGTTGAGTAATCCTTGTGGATTCCCACAAGATTCGAAGCCGATTATTTAGTGGGAAGGGAAGAGAGAAGTAAAGAATCAAGGTAATCCTTTTCAAGTGCTCTAATAGATGTCGACAGAAAATTCAGTCTAATGACTCAAAAAATTGTTCTTCTTCCAACGGAAATAACAAGGTAACCAAAGCCCTTCAAAGTATTGCACCATTGCATTTTAACCATGTAAGCGTTATGCACGTAAAAAATCCAGTCCTATTCGAGATACTTTAAAAGTTTTCCGAGAGTATAATTCCTTATGGTTGTTAACTAGCCGAAAGCTGTAAAGACATATGTTTTCACTTTCACAGGATTACTGCAAGTTCATTTGAGACGTATTTTTTTCGAATTACTTATCCCTCTTTAAAGTTTTAAAATCCTTGTTAGGTAATTGTAGAGAGTTCCAGACATTCAATGAAAATTAACACATCATTAGGGAACTCCACTCTTACCCTTAAGTTAAGTATTTGTTCAAAAAGGGGGAAGGTATGAATTTCTTTAATCCTCGTCCATAATACTTCTGAGCAACAGTAAGTGTCTGTAAACCAGATTAGCTTGAGATTTATTTTTTGCTCGTTAATTAAACACATTATTTGATGTATAATTTTCGTGATATAACAAACTGCTTAAATGAATCAAAAATTCACTTTGAAGAACACATTAAATTTTATACTCACATTTGACTATTGCTATTACTAACAAAGTGTGGCTAGGGAGGACAATTTGCTATTCCATGTAGTTGGACAAATTTACTTTGTGTGTGTAGGGGAGTCTTCTTCACATGGTTAACTCACATTCCCTCCCTCTCACAATAACATTATCAAACGAAATTAAGTTTCTTCGAAAGATCTATAAGTCTTTAAAAATACCGCAAAATAAATAACGATAAAATACCTGTTTATTTTCAAAAAATTTATAAAAATAATGAATATACTCTATCGTTTAATTTAACTTATTTTAATCAACATTTTCTGTTTTTAAAATAATGATTATTTCACTATAAGTTGTTAAAAAGGAACGTTTCAAAATTAGAAATGTTTTAAATTTTCCAACTATAACAAATGAATAATAATCAATTTTCTGTAATATATTTCCTGAAATTTTTGTCTCTTGTATTGATAAAAATACAGAGTGAAAAAAAATTTTTTAAACTCCATTAGGTTTTTTTTTATATATAATTTCAAAGCTAGGTATTCAGGACTGCTTACGTATAATCATTAGTTATTTATTGTTGATATACCGAAATGTATCTGAATTTTAAACAGCTGAACTTCCTTTTCTTTCAAAGAAAAGATAAATGAGCGCTTCTTCACAAATTTATAATTATAAACTTGAATCTTCGAATAATTAGCAATTAAAAGCATGCATGCACATTTATATTTGCTTAAAAATGTAAATGATAACTATAAATTTCTCCAAATACGATACTAATTATTCAAAGATTAAAAATATCAATTAGTGTTAAAACTATTAATTTGTGTAAAATTGTTCATTATTTATTTTCTGTTAGAGGATAGTGAAAATACAAGTAATTAAAATCTTGACGTTTTTTGTAACCTCAACCAAAACTAGGAATTTTATATAAGGTGCCTTGAAGATCTTCATTTGAATTATTGAAAAGTATTTATGTATCTCGCAAAGATAGTTAAAAATTATTTACCATAAATACCTATAATTCTATGAATACTTTAAATATTATATTCAAATTTCTCTATTCTGCATCGCTAGCAAAATTTTATGTATTCCTAAAGTCTTATAGAAATAGGTTAAAAACTCTGAACGTTATCAGCAAGACAATACAATAACAAGTTTACATGGAAGCAAAGCTGAAATGCTAAGACTTCGGTATACAAAAAATATAAGCATATCTATAATATTTGTTGAAATATTTATTATAAAATTCAGTTCGAAATTTAATCGTTATATTATACCTAATATTAAATAAAGCGTCGGTATAGTAAAGTATTAATTTGATACATTCAGAGATTGTTAAAATAAATATAGATGACATAGTATGTAAAGTTAAGAATTTTATATTTTTAAATTCAAACTTCTTCACCTTCAATTGAGCGCATTTTGCAATTATATGATATGCATCCCTAAGCTTACGAAACATTATTTCAAAAGATACTTCAAAACTTATAGCCAGTTTTTTTCACAATCAGGCAACATTTTTCTATAAGACTAACCAAAAATTAAATGTGAAACAATTTCAGATTTTTCTTCTATTTTTTGCAGTATATAACGATATATAACTAATGATGAATTCGTACCATTAATACTTAAGAATAATTTTACAAATTCCTAGAGTTCTAATCCTGGGATTAAGGATACATTTCTAAAAGTTAAAAATGTTAAAAAATTCGCTATGAATACGTTGAGTAACTTTTGGACCACTTCCCTGAACTAAATTGTTTTTAAAAGACAAAGTTAAAATAGGGTGAAGTTTCTCTTTTTGTCGAATTTGTATTGACTGAATTGAAGGATGTAGTTATCGATGTCAATTTTCCGCTTAATATAAATGTGAATATGTATTTAGAAACACTAAAGAAACGGAAAAATGAAATGTGGATAGAATGAGTTTAGATTATTTTCAAATTTTTTTTTTAAAAGGAATGTATCTCCATTAAAATTAAAAACTCTTGTTTGAATGTGCATTTTTTTGCTCTGGCACCAATGCAAATGTAAAGAGGATATTTTTTCTTAGTGTAAAGTTTTCGGAAGTGAATGCGTTATTCAAAGAAAATTTACACAAAACACCGAAGAAATCCATTCAACAGAAAACTACAATCTGAATGATTTAAATTTACATAAATTAAAAATACGAAAATCACTCTTTATGTTATTTTAAATTAAAAACGCAATTGAATGGAGAAAGCTCAATTTTTATTCCAAAATCTAATGATCATATATAATTATATGCCATTTGTAATCATTTTATGGGAAAAAAAAGTTGGTCACCTTACGATATCACTAATCACTGGCCATGGGTAAACGCTAAGTGTGACATTTCGGGGAGCACCAGAAACAGACTATATGAGTTTAGAGAAGCTGACAATGAACAAAGCATGATTTTTTAAGACATGTAAGTGTGCTTGTGTTTTCTTCGTCTTATGCTAAATAACGAATATTGGATTCTATTTCGAATATTGGATCTCAACTCGTGATACCAATATCAAAATGTTTTTTTCCTTAAGTTTTTGAAAATGACTAAACAAAGAGTTGTTTTTCTTTTGCTGGAAGTAAGCAAATGTTTTTCAAGATTTAACACACCCATTTTTTCAAGCGTTCTTTTTTACCCTTGTTTGTTTGTAGCTTTACTGAGATTTATTGGATCGAGTGAATAATTTTGAAGTGGACGTCCTAAATGATCTTTCACACAAGATTTGTCTAAGGCCACTCAATTGCCGTGAACGACCTCAAAGAGACCTCCTCTGTAATAAAAATGTTCTCTCCATGAGAATGTTACCAACCACCTGCATCTGAAAAGAGGGGACGAATAGAAGCATCTTGCCTTTTCGAAGATGTTGTGAAAGAAAAGGGAAATCTTTTGCGACCGTTAGCTGTACTTAAGTAGATCGCTTTAGGAATACCTTTACACAAAAATGTAAAGCGATTGTACGGTTAATGAAGCTTATATATATATATATGAGTGTGTGTGTGTCTCCTAGAATTTCCGAAAGAAGCAAACGCCAGATCATCCATAATTCCTTGAACCAAGTTTATGGAGGGCTATTTGTAACGGATCTACTAATAATTTTGAACCTCTGTCAAGTGATGAGGACGATACTTGAGTTGGCACTTCCCTCTCCAATCTTCCACACCTCACCTACGGGAGGATTTTGAGCCTCGACATATTAAGCATGTGTCAGTCTCGGCTACACGACATGTATTTACTGCCATCATGGCTTGAATTTATGACTCGATGAAAACCACCAGCAGCGATTCCAAAACCATGACCACAAGGCTACCGCGGCCAGCCCGATAAACTGGAAGTTCATCGATTTAATTCAAAGTACCAGTCTTGCTCCAATTGAAAATCCATATTTAAAATTAATATATCAACGATGTAAATATCGTCTTAAGACGTTTACATTGTCAGATATTTAAAAATAAAATCTAACCACATTCATTCTTGAAATTATTTTTATAAACAGAATATAAAATATGAAATGAAGCTTCTTTTAACGTTATTTAACTGTAACGCTGGATTCGAATCTTCATTAGCAGAATTAATTGTTTTACACCATGAAAACACGCGATATTTAACAAAGAAATTCCCAAGCGAAAAGTGTTGGAAAATTCCTTTTGTAATTCTGTACATAATGATCGAAATTTTTCAAAAGGGTATTTAAACCTCTGTGGAGGAAACACTACTCATGGAATCGCAACCATATTAGGTGCGCATATTTTCCTAAATATGCGGATTCGATTTTTGGAGGTAAACGAAAAATACATAATCCGTATCGTGAACGCTAGGAGGACATTGCTGCTGTACAACAGATAATTTGCATATTGACAATCATTTTAACAACTCTTGCCGACATAAAAGTTAATGCACTGTAACTGGACGTGAAGTAAAACGTGTAAATGAAATTGATTAGTAGTACAGTTAATTTTCTTTTACTGCATCTAGTGTCTGTGCAAACTAGACGATGGCAAACATTTATCGAGGAAAGAATGACTAAAAAAAATTCATTCAACCTCTTGGCCACTCTCGATTATTTGATTTCACATCATGTGAAACGTTTGAAAGATTGAAAAAGAAAAGAAAAACTAGTTGACAAGAAGAAGGGTCGAAATTCGAGAAGCTGCGGTTGAATATTCAGGTGCAGCGTCACCCGTGTTTACCAAAGACAGTAAGCCCTATGGGAAAGGTAAAAGATAGCTGGAATTCCACGGGGTCATGATGTTTTTCTCATCTAAAAAGGTAAGTCTCTGAGGGCATGGAGTTAATTAAAAGTTTGATTTTATTAAAGGAATCTTTTGAATTTGGAAATCTTAAAAAATAGCATTTCACAATACGTCTTACTTCTCAGTACCCTTTATTTATGTCATGCTATGTAGAGTCCATAACGCTTTAAATATTATTTTTAGAGCAAGGGGATGGAGGGTATCTCGAACCGCATTTTACGCGTAGGAATTCACAAAGAACTTCAGAAAGTGAATTACACTTTTTTGAATACCTGTTTATTCTAACTTATTCGATTTCTGCTTGTTATTGTACGTTCAATACAGCGTATTAACTCTTAATTTGGCAATGGTTGTTCTTTAAGAAAATGACTTACGATGCAGCATCATTATTGCCTAAGCAGTTGCCTTGATAACTTTTAATAATTCAAAAAAAAGGAAATCGAAACATAGAAAAAGTACGTGCAACAGTTTCTCTTGTGATTTATCGAACAATTTTCCAGTAGAGATGTCGAAATCCAAACAATTTAATTCTGATATTACTCTACTCACAAAAATATTACACATCAGAAAATAATCCATATGTAACAAATATAATAAAAACAGGATTTTTATTTAGAATTTCAGAACATAAGTAATGTTACACGATAAACACTCTCACAACAAATCCCCCTCACTCAGGGAATAATTTCAGCAGTATAATACAAATTCGTTAAAAAGTTTTTAGAAAAACTTTCGAGATGTTATACTCAGCTCCGTAATAAAAAGTATTGATTTATATATATATTTGTTACTATTCCTTCATCAATATAGAAAGAAATAGAAGCCTTTTGAATTAGAGTGCAAATTTAAATAATTATAATCCCCTGAGAGCATACACACACGATATAATTTATAAATATTATTTATTAGCTATATGTGATTTTTTTTTTCTATTTTCGAAAAATTGTTTTAAATTCTTTCAACAAATAGAAATGTTAATGACATTTTTTTTTATTACTCTTTTCTTCAAATCCTTTTACATACAAATTTTATCCGCGTTTGTAGTTATAAATCTACAAATATTTCAATTTGTATGAATATTTCATAAGGTATAAGAATAATATAATTGAAAATGTCGGATTTAAGAAAAATCAACAGAAATTTAGTTTTTGAAATTAAAAAAAAATGTTCGTATCCAATAATGACTGCAAAAGCGCGTTGAAAACCAACAATCTGAACTTTTTTTTCTTATTCCTTTGCTCAAATCTTTTACATACAAATTCTATCCGCGTTTGTATTCGTAAAGCTATAAATATTTCAAATTGTATGAATATTTCATAAGGTACATGTACTATATTTTCTTAAATATAATATTTATTTCTCAATACTCTCACTATTCTATGTGATGGAAAGATTTTGATACAAAGCTACAACTCACTGTTTGCGGTTTGTTTTTGTTTATTTTTCTTTAAACATGTTCGCTTTCAAACAAGTGAAATTTTTCCTCACGTTTCTATCTGTCAACTTGGCGAAATTATACAGTAAAATAAATGACTTTCAACGATGAACCGAGTAAATTCAAATCTGGATCCTGATTAAGACGATCTTTCTTCAAACTAACACAACAAGCTACGAACGAACACGCGAACCACTGCCCACAATTCTTATATTTTCTATCATTAGGTTACTACAGAGTCAAAGAACACGCCAGGAAGTATATAGTAAATAATTAATATCGTTCTCCGAAAGAAATGCTATTCGATGTAAGTCAGGAAGGCGGTTCTACCAAAGGAGCAAAAATATCAAGACAATGAGGTGTACGTATCACGTCTTTTCGATGGAGAAATTCCAATTCAATATGATCCCAAAGCGTGTTCATCCAGCCAAACTGCATATTAAAAAGACGGTTATGTATGCCCTACACCTTTAATTAATTTCGGCGGATGGAAGTAAAGATGGGTGGAAAGAAAATTGCAATTACAAGACAAAAACAATAGGGGCAGCTGTCCTCGTACCTGGCGCATTCTTTTACATACACAAAGGAGATGGAATTAGATCAGAATGCTTTTCACAACATACAATATTCCAGATTGTTTGCGAAATTTCTCAGTGATTCATAATTGCCTAATGTAAATAAATATTAACGAGTCGATGAATGAAAATAAAGCTATTTTCTCGTTTGACGAATTAATTCTTTGGGAAGCAATATTTTTTTTTTTCAGAAAGGAAGAAAAGTCGAAGAAATTATGCATTAGACTCATAAAACAAAACAGACATTGAAATATTTAAAGTTTTTGTTAAATGCCGAATTTTTTAACTGAAATGGATGCAATCATAAAAACTGGCGCCGATTGGGCTGTTTACTTAAGAAAACAATTTTACTTATCCAAACATTTTCTAAGTAGGCCAGTATGTTTTCAGTCAACTATCTCTTTTTTTCTTATCACTCGAGGCCGCGGTAGCCAAGTGGTCTCGTTCGTGGGCTATGCCGACATTATTTTCGTCGAATTGTAGGTTCGAATACAAAGTTTTAAGACACCCGCCGAGTAACTGAGCTGATGGGCATTAAATTTGGTAGAAGGCTCAGTTCTTCTATTAGTGTGGAAGTTTGGAGAGGGATATACTATCTCAGATGTTATTCTCGTGACTAGACAAAAATTCGAAATTTTGAATTCCGTCGCAAATTGACCCAGTGTTGCTTCTCAGTGCCCTTCACTGAACAATCGCATCACGACTTTCCATTACTATGAGCTCTCATTTAACTTACTTTATATGTTCAGATATAAGTATATAAAAAACATATCTCCAGTTCAAAGAGCTTGTATCCTAATTTCAACCCACTTCCTACCGTTCGATCGAGATGAAATTTTGCATACATGGGATGACAATACAATACTATAATATGTTCAAGAATTGACAGACATGGAGGGGACCTGCCGATCCTGCACTATCCAATTGTGTTGAAATTTTGCACGCTTATAATTGCTTAATATCTTGTATTGCTTACACTTTAATTGTTTTTTTCTTCTTCTTAAATTTCTGAATAAATAGAATTAAATAAATATAAGAGAAATATTTTAAGCTTGACTTAAAAAGTTTTTCTTTCTTTCTATATTTTTATTTTTATCAATCAAAGAAAAATTTTCAATCCACTTTGTTTTGCTCGTATTTTTCATTTTCTTTTGAAATTTGCGCGATTATGTTAACAATTTTTTATATTAAATTAAATATTATGAAATCCAAAAATTAATATGCGACGTGGAAAAACTGCGCTCTGTAAGTGAGTTTAAATTTCCTTCATAAAAAAAATATATCGACAAGAATTTTGAAACAGCTCGAAATAGGACCATTCATTCACAAGAAAACAATCACTAAAAACACACGACGACCGACCATAAACTTCCACAAATACTCTGCACATGCCGCTGTGGTGACCGCTAATGGCTCCAATAGCGCAAACGGGGGCGGATTTATTTAAAACCAAAATAAGCAATATCTAGACACATATATTTTTTTTAAAAAAAAAAAAAACCATCAAAATTATATATATATATATATATATATATATCGCTGAATCGCAAGTTCATGTTGAGGTAAGTTGAGTTGAGTTCTTCAGGCCACTAAATACCCACCGCGCTGATGCTCGTCTTATGTGTCGTGTCTCAATGTCCTCCCGTGGCGTGGTATGTAAGTTTGGAGAAAGGGGTGACAGCACAGAATTCGTTCTCGACACTTGACCGATGTTCGAAATTTCCAGGTCCAATGACTCACAGCCCTCGTGTTGCTTCCAGTGTGACCGTTAATAAAACCAAGCCGAACCACATCCCTGCTTTTCCACTCTTACTTTCCTTGTCTTGTGTTGTGTGTATAGTTCTAACTGAGTATTTTTTTAATAAATATGTTTCCAGTTTTAAAAGAGCCTTGCACTCTCTTTTCTTATTACATAAAAGCAAGTATTCCAAATCCTCCCTGAAAAAGTAAACTTCCTAATGTATAAAATTTATGTCTAACCAATTATCGCATACTATACATGCCTCATGTGAGATTCCATACCAAAAAAAAAAAATTTCAACTCATTCGAAAAAACTGCCACCCTGAGGGGATTATCTTCTTCAGATAAGCACGGTCATCACTCAACTGCGGTAACCTAGGAATCTGTTTCCTTTCCCATGGGATTTATTGTCATGAGTAAACATGGGCGACGCGATATTCTAGCGATCCTTCTTTGTTTCTTCTTGTCACCTAATTGGTATCTTTTTCTCCGTGGTTTCAAATGTCTTCATCACAGTTACGTCATGTTTTTGTTTCAGTATAGGCACATCTGATGTCTGTTGCGCTCTTTATCTTCATTATCACTCACGTTCTTTAGATTCGTCGCAACGCCTTGAAGATTCTTCCCTATCCCTCGCAGCGAACTTTAGACCTTCGCAGAGAACTAAATATTCTATCGATCACTTATCAAAACTCCTGTCATCTAACTTTCACATCTTGATAGGAAAACTCCAAAATAGACTACTCAATGCTCATATCTTTTTCGGCCCACCTCAGCAAACAAGTCTCCGTAACTATTCGCATTCATGCTAATATGACCCTATTAACACGGAAGCGACTAAGTGCATCTTTTTCCCCTCCTCCACAATGCGCTGATTTTTCATAACGGGATGGAACACAGCAGAAACTAGCGTTTCTGCGTACCGGAGAGGAAGGCAAAGGTGGGGGGTCGAAATCGAACGTGCCGACGATGAGTAAGGAGTGACGTCACTCTCTCAGCTGGGTAGAAACGGAGATGTTCGACCTTGAGCTCAGCGGACTGGTGACGACACGGAGTAGGGATCTGCGTTTTTCCTGAAATGCATCTGGCTTCTGACAGTGGTCTTGTTGTGGGGATGCATCTTGTTGTGGAATTTTATTGACAGTTCCTTGATTACTGTTTCATCGGGGAATGTCTTGAGATCATCGTGTGGAGTTCGGGGGGAATAAATCTGGGAGTCTGGCAAAAGTTATGAGAGATCGTGTTTGGATATTTTTTTTAAATCCCAGCATGTGAGTGATATTCACCACACGACAGATAAGACAGGTATCCAGATGGGGCCATATGTTAGACATGAGGCATTGGTTGAAAATCTTCCTTGTGTAGGTGATAGTTTTCAGCGTAAGAGATTTAAGAGCTGTTTTAAATTTGGTCTTGACAGGAAAAGCTTTTCTATTGTATCGTTTGAGAATTATTTCTAGAACTTCCCTTCGATTACTGAGTGGGATGAAAGGAAAGAAGTTTGCTACGAAAAATTAAATTAATTCAGGGGGGAGGGTAATTGTTTTGAGTCGGGGGCCACTTTGTGGAAGCGAAAGATAGTGTTGGGCCACACTTTTTTAAAATAATTGCATGCATTATATAAATTTGCATTTCAGAAACTTTATAAATTGAGCTACACAAATCAATTAATATAAATTAATCAAAATCTTCACCATTTTATTAAATTTTTGTTTGTGCTAATTTCAAATTATCTATAACTGCGAGCACATTTAGAATCAGTTTAATGAGACAAATGCACCTTGTCTTACTTTTCCACAATTGTTTTTTTTCTTGAAGTCAGGTGTGGGATTGCTTATTGGGGCTCTCGTCACAACCTTCCGCTAATGTCTGTCAAAGAGCATCTATATTTACTTCTGTTAAAATTCAAGCAAGAAAGGTTATGCTTACAAATAAATGTAGACTCAAATATGAACAAAAGTAAATTTCTTCAAACATGGATGTTTTTTAGCAGTCGAAAATTTGTAAAAGTCATCTGTTGTCACGGCATTAAATATTCTTTTCACAGTGTAATCAGACAGAGTGTCAATAAGTTCAAGCTGCCGCTCCTCAGGCGCTCTGTCAACATCAGCAGTGAGGGAATCAGAGAGTGAATTGAATTTAAGTATAATTTTCTTTAAGTTATGAAATCTTGTGACCGCATCCTCCAAACTGTACAGATAAACCCTGTTATCTCGGAAACATTTTGAGGGGCTTTTTGTTTTCCTTATAAAGGGGAAATGATTATAATTGAAATCTCCTGCTTACTTAGCAAATTAATCCAGTTTCGCTTTGAATGATTTTACGCACGGGATGGTAATATTAGTTCAAGGCGGAATTTTCTCTCTTGGTAGGCCACAAAAAACCTCTTTTTGGTCCTGTATTCTCCCACCCTTGAGCTAACTCTATTTGGTGTTACTCTAACTCGGAAGGTGTCTTCTATCTGTAATCATTGACACTGGAGAATCCAGATGCTGATTGAATTCTGCGGTCACTTTTCCTGCAGTTGTTCGCTTTTCAGACTTTACAATCCGCTTCGATATTCATCGGTCTCTTTCCCTGAGCTTCTCTTTCCACCCAATATTCTGCTTTGCCGAGCTTGTCTTGACGCGCTGTGTGTATGCTGTCACCATTTTAGACACCGTACCTCTAGAAACGCTTAAAAGTTGGGATAATTTGGTCACACTTGCTTCAGCTAGATGCGCTCCTACCATTTGCCCTCAATAAATATCTGAAAAGTCCAAAATTTTACACTTATGAAAACAATGCAAAACTTACGGAACTTCAATAACGCTACCACATACTACCAGACTATATACATTTCTGTTTATAAGAAAGCACTGGTAGCTATTATTACATTTTAACTCTTACGAAGCGCATTCAAAATTGTCACTTCGCATGTGTTTCCATTATTTGGATAACCACCTGTACCTTGGAATACGATCCCCAGGATTTATTTTTGAGCCTGTTCATCTCCTTAACTTTTCTTTGAAGTTTGTTCATTGATGCCTTGTATGGGGTTACTTGACCACTCTTTATTTATTCCATTTTTTTCTTCGAGTGTTTGTCTTAGAAATTGGGGGCCGCGGTAGCCTAGTGGTCAAGGTCGTGGATAGCGGCTGGCGGTTTTCGTTCAGTCGCGGGTTCGATCCTTGGCCACCAAAGACCCGCCGTGTAGCCGGGGCTGATGCACGTTAAATCTGTTCGGGGCCCAAAGTCCTCCCGTTGGCGTGGTGTGGATGTTCGGAGAGGGGGGTGCCAGCTCAGGTGTCGTCCTCGTCACTTGACCGTGGTTCAAAATTACGAGGTCCGTCGCCAATAGCCCTCGTGTTGCTTCTAGTGCGACGTTAATAAAAACTAAACTTGTCTTAGAAATTGAGGAATAGTGTAGAGAAAACGACTTATGATCCTGATTCTTCCAGATGTATTGATGGAGATAGAAATGCTCCGAGAGAGTTTCACGACACAATCTTCATTTATATCTAGGGTACTAGATATTATTAAGTAGCCAATAACTGATTGAGATAGGTGATATTTTAAAGGTTTCCAATTTGCGAATTTGAAACTTAGAGTAGGGGAGTGAGGTGAAACTATTGAGGCTGACATAGGAAGAACCTATACTGCGATCATTAGAGGTTGATCATTGGAGAACTCATATATTTACTAAGCAGTCATGGAATTGAGATTTGTGGATTGAGCGAGAAATGGATATTCATGGTTTTACACATAGAAGCGTAAGATCTGTCTTCGCAGGTTTTGAAAAGCGAGTGGAATCCATGTGATGCGTTTGGCATTCTTCTCCAACGGCAATGCAGATTCTCTTGATTCTGAAAATTGAGCCAAGTTAATTTCGTTTTATAAGTTTTTGGGACTATTGTCGTTGATATATCGCTTGGTCTTTCTATAACGTGGTGGTGGTATTTTCTATTAAGCCTGTAACCATGAAGCCAGAGTGGTGTGCAATTCTATTTTTGATGAGGATTGCTGTTCTTCCTCCGACTTACGTAGTACGTTCAGTTTTATAGATGAAGTAGTTTGTCATATAGTAGAAGTCTAAAAAGTTGAGTTTTGTTTGCTGTTTTGCAATGATGTCAGGTTTCCAATTGTTCACAGACACACACATACACACATTCACCTGTCTTGGTCTAAATTCCATCGACGCTCCAATACAAAATTCTCTATCCCTTATTACTATATAATGTTAAGACGTATCTTCACAGAGTTGGAAGAGAGCGGCCCGATGTACCCCTTTCTTTGGCTCTGTTAATGAAGTGTTGTAGATCTAACATTATAGAGAAAGCGTCTCGGAAATGTAGTTAAAATCCATCATTGTAGTCCACTTAGTTATGGATAATCTCGACATTGCATTGATTTTTATAAATCATCTCTTGAGTAAAGGGCAGTTTGTGGGCAGTTACTCTCTTAGTTATCACCGCTTTGTTGGTGTTAGACTCAAAATGATAATTATCTACAAGGGATTCTCCTTTGAAACCAAATACGGAATCGACTCATTATGAAAAATTTTCCATAAGTATAATATCCGACTTAAGAAAAAATTAAAATTAGTTAATAGGGTTTATCAGCTGATGTATTTTATTAATATAATAATTAAATACGCAGTATCATCATCATTTAAATTCTTCAGAAAGTGAAGGCTCATTTCTTCACATTTACATGTTTAAAATATTTATTTAACGTTATTGTTATAAAACTAAAAATTTTAAAATAGAACTTCATTATTTTAAAAATAGATAATTTTTAGTCGATGTGGTTGAGACTGCTAAGATGTGAATATAATACACGAAATTCTTCATCCGGAAAGCTGATTATTTAAGCCAAACAATATGACCGAGAGATATAGTGTGAGTTCAATAATGATAAATAGGAGATTATGATAGCTATCAGCAAAAATGTGGATCAAAATAATGCAGAATGCTCTTTTCTGGGCAAACCTAGAGGCGACAGTAACTTAGTCGCCATCGTAGCGGACTCATTGCGAGAATTGTTTTGTGGGTTGGAGGCCTTATGCCACTGAAGACACACCATATAGAAGGAACGATGCAATTTAAATTCATCGAGGTCCCAATTCTTCCCATTAGCATGGTGTGGAAGTTTGGCGAAGGAAATTCCAGCTCATGTGTCATCCTCCTCACTAGCTCAACATTCAAAATTACGAAGTCCTCCAACGCGAAACGCTCTCACTTTGCTCCTCAACTTATGAAAGTCTCTGCGGGTACCTAGGCGGCGTAGCCGCCTCTTCAACCCGTATCTTGCTGGTGACTGCGATGATTACTGGATGGAAATTGAGTTATGCTGGAATTGTTCTAATTGTGTGTGCTTGATGCAGTTGGTTCGGAGTCGGTGGGAGTAAAAAAGGACCGGCAAGCGGTCACCCTCCCGATCATTGTCCGCAGCTCAGTCACTTTGCTCCACAAGTTCAGAAACATTTGTTTTGTACGGAAGTTAATTTGTGCTAAATGTGGTAGCATCTTGTCTGTGTTTTTAGTGAAACACAGATTTTTAAAAGCATTAATATTTAATTTCTCAACGGAGATAGAGATCAGTGTCTTTTTCAGCTTTTGTTCAGAGCATCGCCTATTTGATTACATCATATAAAGCTAAATTTTACCGCTGGCGTCACAGAAAGTTTTGTCAAATTAAACCATTTGTTATTTTGAAAAAAAATTGAAGTCTTTTTTTTTAAATACATTTGATTATTTTTATTATTAAGGAAATAAAAACAATCATATATTATAAGTCAATAAAAAAACACTATTTTAAAACAAATCACGCAATGTATCCGAATTTTAGCCCTAGTAGACTTAACTCTAATTCGTCACAAAATATATACAATCATTAGTTCAAATATCATCGAATATTTTATCCATGATTTTTTTAAGTCTATAAAATCCTAAATTGATAAAATATAAAAAAAATATGTTACATTGTTCTTGGAATTTAATGGTTTAATAAAATTGTTCGTCAGCTATTTTCTATTTAGCTTACCTCGCAAGTGAAGCAGAAAGTTTTCAATATCACTATTTAAGAAATATGTGTAATTTTTTTAAGGAAAGAAATATATGTACGCTTTAAATGTATACAGCAATCTGCAAACGATGAAGCATTTATTCCATATCAGCAATAGCTATAACAGTTTTTAGAAATAAAAAATAATTTTTCTGTGTATGATAAAGTTAGAAACATGGTATGCGTATTCCGACATATGTAACCTTTACAATAACACATGGTTTATCTCCCAAATGTTTTCCTAATTTCCATTCTTCACAGTTGAACACGGTTCACATTCTCCAGTATGGATTTCATTTTGCACAGAAAAATGTACAATATCCTAAAATGAGTAATTCCTTGAAATACCTATTTTACAAAAATTAAACGCAAAAGAAGATGAGCACTGAAATTGAATCATTTCAAAACAAGTTCCAATAGAAAAAAATATTTTATATAACTTATCATCAAATATCTATATGTAATCACCTTCAGTTCTCAGTATTATTTTGCACATGGCTTCTTTTTGTACAAAGTCGGGAATATTCTACAACTTCATAATAGGTCAATTGAAAAGTCCCCGGCCTACCATAGTAAAACACATTTTTTTGGCAAAATTAGTTTTTTTTAATTCAATATAATTCCCTTCAAGGGTGATACACTGATTATAGCGACCCTCCAACTTTTCGATACTATTTTTGTAGTACGATTTGTCCTTTGCTTCAAAATAGGCCTCAGTTTCGGCGATCACCTCTTCATTCGACGAAAATTTCTCCTCAGCGAGCATTCTTTTGAGATCTGAGAACAGGAAATAGCCGCTGGGGGCCAGATTTGGAGAATACGGTGGATGAGGAAGCAATTCGAAGCCCAATTCATGGATTTTTGCCATCGTTTTCACTCACTTGTGATACGGTGCATTGTCTTGGTGAAGCAGCACTTTCTTTTTCTTCAAATGCGGCCTTTTTTCGGTGATTTCGTCCTTCAAACGGTCCAATAACGCTATGTAATAGTCGCTGTTGATGGTTCTTCCTTTTTCACGGTAGTCAATGAAAATTATTCCAGCCGCATCCCAAAATACAGACGCCAAAACCTTGCCAACCGACTGTTGCGTTTTCCCAAGCTTTGGAGTGGGTTCATCGTCTGCAGTAAACTCGGATGACTGTCGATTGGACTTCGGAGTGAAATGATGGAGTCATGTTTCATCCATTGTCACATATCGACTCAAAAACTCGGGTTTATTACGCTTGATCATCTTCAAGCACTGCTCCGAATCCTCAACTCGTCGTTGTTTTTGTTCAAAAGTGAGCTCGCGCGGCACCCACTTTGCACAGAACTTTCTCATACCCAAATATTCGTGAATGATATGATGTACACGTTCAGTTGATATCTTTAGAGTGTCTGCTATTTCATTCCATTTCAATTTACGGTCATTCAAAATCATTTTGTGGATTTTTTTAATGTTTTCATCAGTAACAACCTCTTTTGGGCGTCCATTACTTTCACCGTCTTCGGTGCTCATTTCACCACGTCTAAACTTAGCAAACCAATCCTTGATGGTTGATTTTCCTGGAGCAGTGTCCGGAAACTCGGCATCACGCCAAGTGTTTGCTTCAACTGTATTTTTTCACTTCAAAAAGCAATATTTTATTAACACGCGAAAATCCTTTTTATCTATTTTTTTCTCAATAACAAAAGTTGCTTCACTCAAAATGCTATAATTAAAAAACTAATGATCTCCGACAGCTGTGAAATTTATACACGCATCTTTTGAGGGTTAGGGCTAACTAAAAAACATATGGATTTAAATCTAGTAGCGCCATCTATGTGTCAGGCCGGGGACTTTTCAATTGACCTGTTACTTCACCTTTTCCTTGAATATCTTACTGTTTATAATAAATGAACAAGAACTCCGTTGTTTGCAGTTAGGTAATGCTGTAACCGATCTCATGCAATAGCACAAAACCACTCTGTTATACTCAGACTTTAGATTTTAAGGGTTTATTGAATGTTTTCATTAAGACTGCTTCACCTAACACAAAACTCGCTAACAACTCCACTCCTCTCTAACGTGAGGTCTTGGATTCCCGGCAGATTTAAAGAGCGTCAGACCTTCCACCCGACTGTTCTGTGGAGGAAACAGAACGCGCACCTGGATTAACATATCGCCGACTATTAACTGCATGCCATCGTACCTACTATCACGGCTCCTAAATGTCCGCTGTATTTTTGTTTTTCATTGCTATTGATTTATTAATGGACGAGGAATGTGACGCAGCAAAAGTTAGAATCCTTCTGAAGTGCAACATTTTGTTGCATGTGTTCAACCTGATCAGCTCTAAACTGTCTATTTTTGTCGTAGATTGCAACCAAACACAAAAGAGGCACTTTGATCCATTTTGAAGATTTATCTAAATGAAAGAATAAATTATGAATATTATTGTATTTAGGTTTTATCAATGTTACTCATATTTATAAATGAATAGTTAAATATATTTAATTCTTAATTATAATGAGCAACTACACTCTGCACGCTAATATCACTACATATGGTAAATAATATGTTCTAGTCCCATAGTGAAATGATAATAGTCTTCAAAATAATGTTAAAGATTAATCCATATTTATAACTATTTTTAAATTATTAGTCATTCACACGAAACTATGATATACTCTAATATGTCTGGTTGAGTAAGAATTCAAAAACTAAATCTATTGTACCATCATCAACTTTACGCGCTGTCAAGAAAATTCCCTTTTTGACCTATTTTTCTCTACTTAGACGACAAATATTCTATACTTCGATTTGAGTCATGTCGTGTAACAAAGCAGCCGCGAATCCTAATTTCCGCGAAGTCTTTTTCGAGGCACCTTTTGTACAAATCGTTTACTTCCCATCTGGTAGACACTGAAGCAAGAGATTTTTGGGAGACATCTTTGATACAAAGGAAGTTTAGTAGAACATGCATATTAAATCAATTTTATCTCGTCTCCAACCCGTTTCATGTGGCTAAATTAGGGAGTCGCATAATCTGTACCGAAACAGCAAAAGATGAGTTAATGGTTGAATACCTTTTCTCCGCGAAGATTGAATTTTAAATTTGAAACTACTCTTCGAAACAAAACTTCAGAAAATACCTTCCTTCAAAGTTTGATGTTAGAAAAGGAAGTTAGATTTTCACTTTAATACTTCTCAATCAGAGTGATTAATATCAGTTGTTAAATAATTAAATATTGAAGAAAAACTGTGAACCATGGTTCAAAATTGACAGATCCGTAGGTGTTAGGTCTCGAGTTGCATTTAATTAATAAGTAATCAACCGATCAACTGTTTAATTTAGTTATTATTAGGTATTAATAATTGAAGGTAATAAATTTGTCTCCTTTTAAAGTTATTTGATTAAATAATAATCCTGTTTGAATGTAATTATGGCGATATGTGCATGTGAGGATGAATATGGTCCTCTTTAAAGAAATTAAACTGGTTGAAATTGACCAAAAGCAGATAAGATATATAAGTAATTGAAAATATTTAAGTAGAAGACAATCTTTCACCCTCAGGGTTATTTAAAGGACTTAGTACTTTTCAATTACTCTTTTTTGATTACCTACATTTTCTTCGAAATAAGGGTACTTGCTCTTTGCGGTTCAGATGTGTGTTTCTTGAAAATAACAACATTTCAAAGTTATATTCACCATTGATTAAAGAAAATATTTGAACATATTTTTGGGACTGATAACTTATTAATTTCGTGAAGTTATACAAGATTTACTGGCTAAATCAAGGGAAAGATCGAGGGACAAACGAACATAATTTTACAGTTCGTAAAACATTTAATCGCACCGCGATTAAAAAAATATTGAATATTTACAACAATCATTGATTGTTTATTGATGTAGCTCTTGGAATCAACACAAGAGCTACTTGCGTCGCATTCATCAATTTGAATCTTTTTCAAGCGACGAAGACGACACCCAACCTGTAATCCCATTCTTTCACCTCACGACAAGGTCAGTACTTTCAGTCTCAGCAGGTTTAATATGAATCAGCCTCGCTTAGCAGCAGGTCAAATGGATTCTCGATTAAAAACCTCTACTCATGAGAAATCTCTCGTTTACTATACTGAATTTCTTTTTTCGTAATTTTTAGTATTTGAACTAACTGTACAATAATTAGATTTAATATGAAAACATCAAATTTTAGCATTTGTTAAATAATAAACTTATTTTTCTACGTTAAATGTTAATACAGATGTCTATTAAGTTAGAATTTTTCTTAGCAATATTTTCCCCTAATTTCTTTAATTATTATTTCTTTGGTTTTTTAACCTTAGTTTTTTAAAAATTCAAACATTTTTTCTTACATTTACTATATACTTTAAGACTAACAATCTTTGTTATAGAAATTTTTAATGCGTTTATCTACTTTCTTTTTTTCAGAGTTTACTGCATGTATTTGTCTTTGAGCAAACTCCTTTTTTCTTCACTATTTACAACGAAAACCTATGAAATACCTGTTATCTGAGTTAATTCCGCAGATAACTTTGGGATATTACACAATACATATTTTTACAGTCAATTTTGCTAACTTTTGGGCAAGGTGTTTAATCTAGCTAGAATGTTATGTACGTATGTTAGAACTCCTTGTATTTATACACAAGATAATTTAAATTATTCACATATGTTAAAATTAATTTTAGTAATATTTTCTGACTAAATTGAAACAAAAAATTAATACTAGGTTCCATTTCTTAAACGACAAGTAATGGGTTTTGGAGTTATTTAGTTTATTTAAAGGAATTAATAAATTAATATATTTTGAATAAATTATACTGATTTATTTAATTTAAAAATACCTGAAATTATGGAATAATTACATTGATAAACAGTTAGTATATTGAAAATTGATACTTGTAATATCGCTGATTTTGAATATCAAGTTAGAATTTGTGCAACAATTCTTTGGAAAACAAATTTTACATGAATAGGAAGTAACTTTAAATCATTTCCTCACCCAACACATATGGAGTATGACTACATTATTTGCAATTCCAAATTTGTACTCAACATATTGCCGAAATGTCTTTCTAATTTTCTTCCGATGAACAGAAAAATGGATTTAAACTTTGAACAATAATATTAGTTATATTCCACGTAAAATGTATGGTAATTGAATGATTAATTTTACAACTGTTTTTAACTGAAAATTGTAGATATGTAGTTTTAACTTTGTCTTCTTCCATGAATGCAACTGCCCATATTTTAACAATTTAAGAATACTGCTTTTTATAAGATTTCTTCGTACTGTGTAACAATTTCTTAATTTTTTTGCCTTTTACATATGTAACATGTCAATTTAAAAGTCCCCAGCCTGACACATAGATGGCGCTACTAGATTTAAATCCATATGTTTTTTAGTTAGCCCTAACCCTCAAAAGATGCGTGTATAAATTTGACAGCTTTCGGATCATTAGTTTTTGAATTATAGCATTTTGAGTGAAGCAACTTTTATTATTGTGAAAAAAATGGATAAAAAGGAATTTCGCGTGCTGGTAGAATATTGATTTTTGAAGGGAAAAAATACAGTTGAAGCAAAAACTTGGCTTGATACCGAGTTTCCGGTCATTGCCCGGAATTTAATTTTTCCGGTCATTCCGGTCATTTTAATTTTAGTAGATTATATCCACAAGAGTAGTGGACATAATTTTGTGAAATAAAGTATGATTAAAAAAAGTACAATATACAAGATAGGAAAATCAACCATCAAGGATTGATATGCAAAGTTTAGACGCGGTGAAATGAGCACCGAAGACGGTGAACGCAGTGGACTCCCAAAAGAGGTTGTTACTGACGAAAACATTAAAAAAATCCACAAAATGATTTTGAATGACTGTAAATTAAAATGGAATGAAATAGCAGACACTCTAAAGATATCAACTGAACGTGTACATCATATCATTCACGAATATTTGGGTATGAGAAAGCTCTGTGCAAAGTGGGTGCAGCGCGAGTTCACTTTTGACCAAAAACAACGACGAATTGATATTCGGAGCAGTGTTTGAAGAGAATCAAGCGTAATAAACCCGAGTTTTTGAGTCGATATGTGACAATGGATGAAACAAGGCTCTATCATTTCTCTCCGAAGTCCAATCGACAGTCATCCGAGTGGACTGCACACGATGAACCCGCTCCAAAGCTTGGGAAAACGCAACAGTCGGCTGCCAAGGTTATGGCGTCTGTATTTTGGGATGCGCATGGAATAATTTTCATTGACTACCATGAAAAAGGAAGGACCATCAACAGCGACTATTACATAGCGTTATTGGACCGTTTGAAGGACGAAATCGCCGAAAAAAGGCCGCATTTGAAGAAAAAGAAAGTGCTCCTTCACCAAGACAATGCACCGTGTGGCAAGTCAGTGAAAACGATGGCAAAATCCATGAATTGGGCTTCGAATTGCTTCCTCATCCACCGTATTCTCCAGATCTGGCCCCCAGCGACTATTTCCTGTTCTCAGATCTCAAAAGAATGCTCGCTGGAAAGAAATTTTCGTCGAATGAAGAGGTGATCGCCGAAACTGAGGCCTATTTTGAACCAAAGGACAAATCGTACTACAAAAAGGGTATCGAAAAGTTGAATGGTCGCTATAATCAGTGTATCACCCTTGAAGGGTATTATATTGAATAAAAAAAACTAATTTTGCCAAAGAATGGTGTTTTACTATGGTAGGCCGGGGACTTTTCAATTCACCTGTTAAGAAATAGATTTTTATACATAATCTTTTCTACTATATGCTACTTATAAGTAATTTATTTATTTTACTTTTATAAAATGAATTATTTATAAATGTGAGAAAAACTGAATTTTTTCTTCCTACTATTGCGACCTACGCTATCTTATTGTTGGATTCCAATGAAACGTCGAGTTAAAATCTCTTCTTATAGGAAAACTTGTAAGTAATATGAGTACACTTGAAAAGCTTTGATTGTTTGAAAATAACATGAGATATATGTTTGTTTGAAAATAAAGCACAATTATTTAGATATAATGGATTACAAGGACATTTTATTTATTGTGTTTTAAAATTTTCCTGAGATAATTGTCCAAAACAAGGAAGGACGCGAAGCAATCGATGTATTTACACACAGCCATCGGAAAAATTATTACATCCATTGTAATAATTTTTCCTAGGTCCAGTGACATAGAATCAGTAAACTCCGATTGCATGGTAATCGAAAGAGAAGGATTGCTTTTGAAATGTCGAAAAATTATCACCGCACACAAAACCAACATATTTTCGTCAGTTTCAAAATTCAAATCGAATACTTTCCAAAGGAGCTCTCCCAGAATCAATAGCAAAAATGTGCCTTTCCCATAACATCATACCTTAAAATGAAACGGCGTAACGTGCAGATTTTCTAAAACTAAATTCAAAGCTTAGAAATAGATGTAAAAATTTTGGAGAAATTGCTGAAAGAAAGTGATCCTCTGATCGAAAAAGAGAAACGCTTAAATATTTGTCTCGTCAATAGATACCATAATGGAAATGACTCGATTTGCTTGCACAAGGATGACGAAAAGGATTGGATTAACGAATACTCCACGCGAGATTTAGTGTTTAGGAGAAGATGTTACGAAAAAAAGTTTGCGTACCTTTGGAATATGGGAGAATGTGGGCCGATGTATTCTCATACTAATTGATATTGGTGTCACGAAATCCCCAAGAGCAATCAGTTAAAAGAAGCGAGAAAAGGCTTTACGCATAGAATAATTAAAAAACGCTGCTTAATGTGTTTGTAGCTTCCACCCAAATCTTCCCCATTCCACAAAATACGAACTGCTTGTTTTTACTGCTCTTTAGAATCGTAGATTGTTTTTTAATTTGTTTAATAAAAATAATTTTTCTAAAATTTCTTCCACATTTGTCTAAAAACATTACTTATAGATGTATTTCTTAAAAAAAATTTTAAAGTATCAAAGATTTATTTTCTACTCATAAAATTTTTTGGAGTCTTAAAATTTATTTTCTACTTACAAAAATAAAATTAAAAAAAAAATTATTTCCTATTTCTGAAAGAAATATTATGGAGGAAAAAAAATGAGAGAGAGGTGGTACATATGGAATACATTTTGCTTAAAAAACTATATTTATTTTTAATACATAATATTTTATTTAATTAGTTAACTAAAGTTATTTTCATAACTTTAGCCAATTTTTCGTAAAATGGAATGAGAATTCTTAGTTCAAATTTGCTTCCATATAATTTATTCAAAATGTATTAATTCAGCATATTAAAATGAAGAAAGTGTATTAAATTATAGTATACATTCCGGTAACCTTCTCGGAAAAGTCAAAATATATCTTTCCAGATTTAAATAGTTCATTTAATTAAAACCCGAATAATACAAGATGTTTTATTTATTTTATTCATTTAACCGTATCAGCAGACTAGATATTTCACATTTAATATATTTTAATTTAACAAATAATTCTAATCATCTTAACAACTTTGCACGTAAAAATAAGAACTTGCATATAATTTGTTCAAAATATTTTCAGTCCATTTTATTTAACATCTGTAAAAAGGGTTTTAAATAAATTTTTCAAAATATATTAATCCTAACTAATGAAACTTTCATGATTTTTTTTTAATTCATCTTGTATATAAACACAGCTAGGAAATTGGTACGTAAATAATGATCCAGTACGCGAAATTTCAAAAATAAAACAATGGGTGGCCCCATTTCGATAACAATACAGTTGGAGTCAACTTGCATAATGTGATAAGATAAATTTATCGGAACATCCGTCCCAACGCGGCAGGAAGTGGGCCGTCACTTCCATACCTTGTAGACTTACTATTAGTGTATTTAAATTTTTTTTAAAAAAAATTATTAAGTATTTTAATACCTGCACACATTCTCAATGTCAAACCGGCGATTGCTCAGGATTTAGACCCTTCTACTTTTCCACTCAATATAGGATGTTGTTTGAAATTAAGAAATATCTGCTAGGAAATATCTATATAGAAATATCTGGATAGGCTGCCAAATTTAGATCTAATTCTTGTATATTTTTATTCTATTGCAAGGCAAAATGAAAAAAATATGGTCCAGTAATTATTAACTCCAAAACCTAGGTGCGAATCCTACTTCTCGATGGATGAGCTACTTCTTGAATAACGTAGGTTCGAATCCAATCACCACTTACTCTAACCAGATTAAATCACAGGTCAACTACTGTAATTCACTCCAACAACTAACATACCAACTTCTACACCACCTCTACGGACTTTCAACTACCCATCACCATTTTCAATTTTGTTTCGCTTATATATGTTACTCTCCGCAAATTCATTCTCATTTCACTTTTCACCTTCATCTCATTTTTCTAGTTCACGTTTCTTGTAATCGGAAGGTTAAGTCAGTAAGTAACCCCAGATGGTTAGTTCAAGAAAGGCGTGGAAACAGCCCTGCGTTAACACACATTTCCGAGTTTTGTATGATCTGATAGTAGTCATATTCGTAAGATAATAAATGGGTCTGGTCCACTTGATACTTTGATTTTTATTTTATAAAGAAGTAATGATGACAGGAAAGAATCTGAATTAAAAAATAAACACTGAAATGTATTCGATACATTTGGAAAAAATACGATGATTCATTTCGATTGCTCTCTGTCGATGTGAAAGTGTTCCCCTAGCGTTTGCTGAAGTAAAAACAGTTTATGATTCTCATTGTTTCGCAAAAACGTTTCATTTATTTTCATACTGTTGACAGTGGAATAGTTTATGCTTTGTGGTTGATTCAGATATATTTTTCTACATTTTTTTTTTTTTTTTTTTTGATAATGATCTCAGTATTTGGGAAGGTGAGAAGATTACAGAAATTTTATTAAAACAAGTATGATTATTACAAAAAAACCAAAAAGTAGAATTGATTGATCCGTGTGATGAAAAGGAGACACAAAGCACGGCTGGGCTGGGTGAAAGAAAAATAATAAATGTAGCAGGATCCGAAAATTGAGTATGTACCACTCCTTTGACCTATGCAGTTACGCAATGTAAGTAAGAGGAACATAATTTAGGAATCAAAGCAGAAATAACACAGAATATTTAACTCCCGGTAGAAATTTAAAAAATATTAATAGGAATGGCTGTATTTTCAATAAGGAAATAGTTGGGAGAAGCATATCCGCGATTCTTTAATCATTATTAAACCAACAAGGGGGGAATCTGAAAAAGCTTTTTTCTGGGATGGAATAATTATAAAAGAATTGTAAATTATTAAAGCTATTAGGCGATCCAATATTTGCGCAGTTACTTTTCTTTTTCTCTACTTTATTGGAAACGTGTTGATATAAAAAATCACGCATTTAATTAATGTTTTATAAAAGTTTTCAATGCGAAAAAGTACCTTTGTCTAAGTATTACTTACAGTAAGATTGTTGAATTTTATTTTTATTTAGAATACAATTTATTTTCTTCATATATCTTTCTCACCATATTCAGGAACCAAATAATAAGTCTTATTTTTATAAATTTCAATTTTATTTTTAATGCTTAAAGTTATATCGTTAATTTATCGAAATAAGAGTATCCCTTTCAGTTTTCAAAGAATTTCCAGTAATAGAAAAAGTCAGTAAGATTACAATCTCTTAATTCTGCTACATGATAGTTCTATCGGAGATCGAAACAACTTACATATGAAAGTTTGGTGATGCCCCGTAATGGCAAAATAATTATTTGTACAATCTAATAAATTTAATTTTTAGCTAAATAAAAACAGATATTGTGACAAAAATAGTCTTAAACGATAGATTTAAAGTACGTTTGAGATCAAACGCTAAAAAAAGATGATGAAGTTAAATAATTATTTTCTGTTCGGGAAAGCTTAAATTATTCTTGCAAATGAAATATTTGTACACTTCCTCAACAAAACACGCAATATATTTATAGTCATTAGGATTGAAAGGATTGTTTGCACAGTAGTTTTTAAAAATTATTAACTTCATATAATTTACGGAGTCTAGCAATTAATCTACATTTCTCCTGAAAGAATTGAGATTGAATCCTGAAACTAAAAATGTATCTTTAAACAAAAGAAATCGTTTCGTTGAGCTTTATAAAAAAGGGAAACTCGTACCTGAAGATATCGTAAGTCCGAAAAAATTCGAGATAAAGAAAAACGTTTTGTAAAAACGTTATTAAAAAATCTGTTGCATGTACACCTTTAAAACGTCCTTTTTCTCAAAATTTTCGATTCTCTAGTTTTAATGTCAGTTTAAAAGTTAAACTTTTTTCTTTCTAATAGTGTTTAAATTTTGCTTATACCTTATTTAGAACTTAAGTTACAGGGATTTGAATTTTACTCTGTAGCTAATTTTTTATTGCGTTTGAAAGTTTGTTTTTGATTTTTCTCAAAATTAGTTTCCTCGACATATTTACATATGGCAACGTAGATATCAGAAAGAGTTATGAACCGAATTAATTTAAATTTTGCAAGTATCTTAAGAGCCAGTATTAGCTTTTAAGTGCCCCTACTACTTTCATGGCTGTAAAATTCGTATGTTTTTAGTAACAAAGGTGTAAATCATGTATTGTCATAACTTTTTTTTTTTGATTTTTCATTGTTATTTGACTCGAAACGCAATAAAAATTGCAGTAATATGATTTTCATCGTGAAAGTAGTACTAGCCCCCAAAAGCATTATGCTGAATAAGATAAAATTCATAGAATAATGATATTTTTGTTTACTTTTGAGTTATGAGTGTTATTCTGATAATCAATTTATGTACTATTTTCACCATCTTTTCCTCTCCAATTTTTTTAAAAAATTAAAAGCAGATTATTAAATATGTTTTTCACAGTTTTAGGTTATATTTTAGCATTAAAAATAATTTTGATAGCAAATATCATTGCATTTCAAAAAACGTTCCCCGTTGGTGTACGGATACCTTAAGTCCGCGAAGCGTAACCAAGGTAGCCACATTTGGCAAAATACCGTCAAATAATTCCTGTCGCCAAGTGCTATTGTAGCCAAAAAATTTTGCAATATTAGTTAAAACTTGTAGTAAATGTGTAAATATTACATTGTTAGGCGAGTAAGAACGATTCCCAAAGTTTCAGCGCTCTAGCTTGAGGGGAAGTTGGTTAAATTAACGATTGAAAATTTGATGACACATACAAACACACGCCAAGTAAAATACATAAAAACGTCGTAAAAAAAGGGGGGAATTATACCAATTAAATTCAATTATCATTTATAACCGTTAGGTACATCATGAGAAATTACGAAGGAATTAGACGCATTGAAAATAAATCCTTACCAGAATGGTCCAGCTAATTAACAATCAGAGCAAACAGAAGTGTGGAACGAATTACTTTAAAATTCCTAAAGGTTCTGCTCAAAAAGTTCCTGAAAACATCGCAACATATTTTAATATCAGAGTAATACCTCAAACAAGACATGTTCAGCACAATACAATTGATAAAGAGAGAAATCTGAGGAAAATGTCTTTCATAAGTGAACCCACGAAATAAATAGCCTTAAATTTGGTTTTGCTTACAGAAATAAAACAATGAATTTTTGAAAAAAACGGTGTTTTTTTTTATGAGAGTAAAAGTTCTTTCCACCGAGCATTCATAAAATATACCTTAAAAATGAAACTGCTTTAGATCCAAAACCTATGCACTCAACTCTCAAGCATGGTAAGGAAAATGTTGCTGCTTCCGAGTTGGGGGTGGCTTCGAGTTTAGTATGATATTTGGATTTTATTGATACTACATTGACAGCCGTAACATATATTAGTGTGTTGCAACATAACTTATCAAGCAGTTCTAGTAAATTAAATTTACAGCAAATCTTATGCTTTCAGCAATATAACGACCCAAAGCATACTGCTGTGGTGACTAGAATATGGTTACTTTACAATCTCGAAGGCGAATGGCAACTCCTCCAAGATCTCCAGTACTAAATTTAATAAAAAACATAGGGATGTTTCGAAAAGCTTTCGGAAAATTCTAGGAAAAATAGATCATTAATAAAAAAAAAGCTCAAAAGGAGTGTTCATTGTTGCAAGGAATAATAAGGACCCAAGCATTTGAAAAACTGCAAGAGGAATCCACAACACTTGAATCAATCATTAAAGCTAAAGAACTTCACAAGAAGAATTAATCTCTATAACTTAACTAAATTTGTAATTATTGCATATTATTGAAGTTCTCAAATCCTCAGTGCTCTGAATGAAGCGTACGTTTTCTTGAAGTGTAACCAGATGCATAAATGATTTGGGGACATCAGCAGTATAATCATGTATTATATCTCTTTCAGAGAATGCTATCAACAAAAAATTGATGATTTCCTATGATTTCAAAAGTTGAGTGTTTCTGACAGGAACGACAATCAAACAATCTTGTGTCTCTATGCAGTACTCAAAAATACTTTAAGTAAAATATTAAAAAATGTAAAAATGTTTTAATTAAAGAAATACGGTGGTATGTATACACGCGGAAAATAACAAGATAACAATGTTATTATTCAGGCCAATTTGTCATCTTTTGGGATATTAGTAGAGAACCATAAGGGTTTCTAAATATTACAGAAGGTAGTGTAACAGCAATGATTGTAGTACTTTTATTTTTCATTCTCATTTGAAGCTATCGATTTCGTTCTAAAAATCAAAATAAAACCTACATACGAGGTGTGACTATTAAATAAAGAGAATGACGCTGCTATAAGAGAAGTGCGCATGCTCCAAACGACAGCGACCGATCGCATTTTAGCGTGACGACTTTTTTTTCAATGCCTCTCGTTTCTGTAAACCAGTCCGCATAATCTTAACTTTTGCACGCCTTTGCAGAATATGTGAGGCCCCTCACTTTTGAATTCTTTCAATCGAATCATGTCTCCCAACTCCTAGTGAGACACTTCTCGAGATCAGAGACTTCTGTAATAAGGAGTCACAGAATTAATTTTACTACAAACGATCACTACAATTCACTCCAATTAACTTACAAGCACCTATCAGCTTCTCGTTATCGTTTGTCCCTTTCTATTCCTATCAATTCTATTTCCCTCATACATCAGTATATTTTTTTCAATTAATTACGCCTCTTATCTTCAGCTAATAACCCCTCATTTGGTTGGCAAGGAGCTGGAATTTCAAGCAATTCATATTACAAATGTTTACAAGCTTAGTGAAGAGAAAACCACGAATAGCGCAACTTCACAAAACGATAGAAGGATGTGACAATGATGTGACATGCCCGACATAGAAGGTAATAATGTATATATTATCTGTTAAAAATAATACAATAATTATGCCATGTCCCTCTAAAATAATATATATTACATTCCTGATAAATATTACATAACTTTACAATTAGTTGGACATTGGAATTAAAACTATTAGAGCATGTTTTTGGCTTTGGCATACACTTTAAATTCAGCTGAGGTATTTTTCTGAGTATTTTAACGTCGGTTGTCTTTAATATAATTTTGAATTCGTGGCCTGCGGTTCTGGTTAGACCCAGGGGTCGCGGCCGACTGTTTCTTGGGTTAGAGGCTTGATGCCACAAAAGACTCGCAGCGTAGGATACGCATCAAATACGTTGGGGCACAAAGTCCTTCCATGGCGAGGAGTAGATGTTAGGAGAGGGGTGCCAACACAAGTGTCGTCCTCGTTACTTGACATAGATTAACATAATTCTATTTATTATTTTCCCTTGATTTCAAAGTAGAAACTTCATTGATGCTTTTAATTTTTATAAATTTTGCTACAAATATTTCCCATTTACATATATCTATGTTTTATTAGCTATCATGAAGTTAGAAATTGACGTCTTTATTTTATTCGTTCACTTGATTAATAAAAGATAAAAAAAAAATGTTAGTGAAATATCTTCAACGAACACTTAATTGGAAATATTACAAAATTTTGTACGCTGATTATTTAAATTAAAATATAAATTTGAAATAGACTCAGAACAAATTACTCTTTTATTAAACGAAATTCAAGTAATTATTAGAATTTTGTTGAGAAATTTGCGCATAATTCTAATTAAGGGAAAATATGAAAAAAATTTATATATATATATATATGTGTGTGTGTGTGTAATATCCGAGTATTCACAATGATGATACTTCGGTTTATTCGAAGTTATTTATTCTTATTTACAGTGATTATGTACAGACACTTAAGTATGAAATTAAACAAAACGTAAATAGTATCTTGGTCCAATAAGCGTAAGTAGTTCATTCCAGTGAGGTTGTGCTCCATGCATTTATTTCGTAAAACGCTTTTAGCGGCGATATTCCAGACACCTCGTGCTCCTCAATCGTAATGGCGTCTTCCGTGCAAACGTCTTCTCCCCTAGCTGGAGTGTCAGAGACAGTAGCAGTGCTCTCTGGTGGTGAGACGTTCTATGCCGTTCTCTGGGCGATAAGTCAAGTTCAATTTCTACACACACACACACACACACACACACACACACACACACACACACACACACACACACACACACACACATTATTATCATATATATATATATATATATATATATATATATATATATATATATATATATATATATATATATATCATCACACTGAGGAGTAATAGGTGTCTTGGTTACCTTGTAACGTCGTTCGTTGAGCTTAATCAATCCTTAAGGCTCCGTCTACCCGCCATTTTGATTTCGTGGACGTAATGTTAATCCTATAGAATTTTGAATTAAATTCTCACATCTTTATTATTTGAGCTATTTGAATGGAATAAAGTGCATTTGAAAGAGCAAAAAATAATGAATACTTCTGTGGAATTACTTTTTTCCTAAGATTTTTAAGAATATTTTTATTCGTTTTTGAGTTTTTCGGTCTTTAAAGAATATTTTCAAATATTTTTAAAAATTGGAGGAAAAAAGTAATTCCACAGAAACATTCTTTATTTTTTTTTTGCTCTTTCAGATGCACTTTTTTGCATTCAAATAGATCAAATAGTAAAGATAGGAGAATTCAAGTCGAAATTCCATAGGAGCTCTTAAGCTCATACATTAAGCTGACGAAATCAAAATGGTGTGAGTCTTAACGTTGATTGGATCATTGAGTGCCACTCAATAAATTTTAAATTAATTACAGTCCAGTGCTTTTGTGTTTGAGAAATTCATGAATGGAGAAAATGATATTTTACCATTTTGATCCACCTGTACCGGAGCCTACCAGTAATGAAATTATAGAATGAGGTTCGAAAGATCTCATTATATTCTTCTGTAGAAGTTGAAGACTAAGATATGTTCGAAGTGAATGAGAACATTAATATTTGAAAGATTGCTATTTGTCTATTTTGAAAGTGTTTCAAATTTGTAAGACGAGTTGAGTATCATAACTTCTGAATTAGGAGAAACTGTAAATGGGAAATTAACTATTTTTTGAGTTACTGATTTTACTAAAAGAAATAGTTGTTTTAAACATGAAAATGTCTTTTGTGTAGAATTTAATAAATTGGACGGTAGAAGATTGTAACACGAAAGGGGGGGAAATTCATTTAGAGCAAATTAAAATAGAGTAGCTTAAAGCTGAACTAGAGCTTACATAAATAAGATCTCATTTGAGACTAGAGAATTAAACTGTAAATGAAAGCGGCACGGATTCTAAAATCTCTCTAGATTCTTTGGTAAAGAGCACAAGAAATGTAACTTTAAAAGCTCTTATTAAGTCTGAGGGCATTTTTTTGCTTCGCTAGAAAGAATTTGTCCTAAAAAATGTTCCCCTCCCCCGATGAATATGTACAAATCAGAAATTCTTTTAAATTGAGCAGTCGAAAGAGCCACGAATGTTATCACTTGTATTAAAAATGATGAATTGAGAGGTTATGAAAAAGTGAAACTCAGAGAGTTTGGTTCCAGTTCTCAATCGAGTTTAGTAAATTTTATAAAATCGTTAAAAACAAAATTTGCTTCTCGTTTTATAACTAACTGGGAATATAATTTGAAACTGAGAAATGTATGAAATTTCGCTTCATTGAAATTTAATCTAATTGCATCAGATTAAATATTTAATAATCTTGAAGGATATGTAGCAATGCCTATTTATATTAAAGCACAGGAGGGCTAGTTTCGTCCCAGGGAATTGTCTAAAGAAATATGTATATATGAAACATCGCTAGGGAAATAAGTATTAAAATATTAATTTCGAATTCTTATAGTAAAATTATTTAAGGCAGAAATATTTCGAAAGTATTTTTAAGTGATGCTAATATGTCTGAGTGTGAGATGTGTATTGAAAATCTTTTATTGTATAAGTGTCCTATTCACAATGAACTAGATTTAAATAAAGGAATTAATATAATCAGGATACAAAGATATTACTTTAATTACTTTTCTGCAAGCCACAGTGTAAAGCAGAGTTTGTCCAGATGGATATATTCTTATAATGGAATATTTCAAAACGGACCTTTTCGACTTTAAGATAAAACTTTTCCGTTGCCAAAGACGACAATCAAACGCATCCTCTTCCAAAGTGTTGAAATATGCACGACATTGTTCCGATTAAATGTTTATCACGGAGATTTAAAAATGCAAAATATTGTAATTCGACCCGAGACGATAAAAATTAAACTGATCGATTTTGGTAGGGCTAGATATATAAATGAAAAACGAAAAATATGTGGAACAAAACAATATTTACTAAACGAATATCATGAACTGAGAATTTACTAACAAGAGAATGCACTCGTTTGTTCGACTGGAATAATTTTGCTAGAACGGGAGGATTGGCTCAAGATTATATTTTAAGAAGCAGATCCGCAAAAATGTTTTGTAATATCATCGATCAGTGTTTAACTATCGATTATGTAAAAAGAACTAAGTTGAATGAATTAAAAAATGCTATTAAATATTATCAATAAACATAATTGTTTGTGATTCATTTCTATGCAAAAAAAAAAAAAAAACTATAAATTATTTGACGAGAATAAAAACTTTAAACCTAATGTTAGATTCTATAGCACAAAAATATATAAGATTTGTGTTGAGCAAAGAAATAAAATTATAGTCCATTCTATTTTCTTAAAAAAAAAACCATTCTGAAATTATAGTTACATCATTCATTCATTGAAACCGTAGCAAAGAAACATATTTTCAACAATATAATTACTCAGCAATCGCTTGGTAATATTTTGCGTAGAACAAAAATGACAAGTTTTTCTCTATTCATTACGTACACAGAATGAATTTTTAAAAAAGAATGTCAGAAAAAGCTTTTTAATTTGAATTCATTTACTTGTAGTTTATGTTAAAGGTATTTCAACTTTATAAATACCTTTTAAAAGATCTCATCAGATAAAAAAAATAGTATAGATTTGTGTTTAAATATTGAACTGAGAATACAACCATCCTTAATGCTAGAATGTTTTTAAAAAAATTGTTATTAAAATGAACAATCAAATGAAAAAAAAAAAAAAAAAAACTTTTTTTTAAATAATGTACAGATTCGGGTTTAAACATTGAACAGAGAGAAGTACAATTGGGAATGAACTAAAGTATTCATACTGACTATTTAATTAAAAATGAAATAGAAAAAAAAATCTTAATTCTAGTTTTTAAAATGCCAAAAAATTCCAAAGACGTGGAACACAATGGATTTCTGCTTTCGTGCTTTGTTAGAGATAAAAGGTATTTGGAGACTTTGGAATATCCAATAGAGGATAGGAAGAAATCCGAATTGGACATTCTATGCATAGGGTTATATGCCAGTTATACAGCCGAATTTCATCCGAAAACTTCTGAAAAAGTTACAGGAATATTATAGAAATATTTTAATGCTAGCAGTTTTATGGTTGGTGTTCACAAAAACATATCTATTGTTTCACAGAACTTATAAAAAGGATGGACAGTATAACTCCTTTGTAAATCATTTGTATAAAGCATTTGTTTTTATTTCACCTGTTTACATAAATCGTTTGTGTTAATAAATTCATTTATTCAATACGACTCGTGATTATTTCAAATGATTGCTTTCAATATAATCTACTAGGAAAAGGGATGCTAGCTCGGGTGTCGTCCTCTGCACTTGACAGTGATTCAAAATTATGAGGTTCGTCGCCAATAACAATCGTGTTGCTTCTAATGCGACGTTAATTAAAACTAAACTAAACTAAAATCAATATAATCTACAAGTTTTGATTAATGAGTTTCATTTACAATGAGAGGATTTTTTCCCTCCTCATTTACAATCGGGACAAATTGTGGCCACTAATTAACTCTATATCACTTCATTTCCATAAAAGATATTTATATTTACAATTTATGTTTTGTAATTAACGTATTTATAATACATACAAAATCTTAAACTTTGCAAAATGCATTTAAAGTTTGAGAATTTTTAATTGGTATGATTAGCTTTTGGTTAATTTTGATATTGTACAGGATAATTTTAATTGTATATGAAAATAAAACATTGAATATAAATTATTGACCTTCTTTAAAAATTGCAAAAACTCGTGCAAGATTCAAGCATTTAATTGAAAATTGCAGAATAACAACAGTGTTATGCTATTGAAAGTAAAGTTTAAAACACATGGAAAAACTCGCTTCGACATTGAAGAAAGTAATTATTTATTCACAAACTTGGAGCTTTTAAACTTTGAATCTATCCAATATTATAAATTAACAAACTTGAGC
>BMAW01040219.1:296293-358432 GCA_019974015.1 Nephila pilipes
GGCGGGAGTCACGTGGTTTCAGATGGGAAAGTATTCAGTTCGGAACAATAGGGTACATTTAGAAAAGAATCGGTAGCCATCCTCGCAAGCTAAACTCATATCCAAAAGAATTAGGTGGAAACGGAAACTCACAAACAAAAGCTGCTAAATTGTTGATAAACTAACGTGATTTCGAGGGTTTTTTAGTATTTGCTATCAAGCATGTATACGACAGTTCTTTGACATAATTTCTGTAGCTTTACTAGTACCAATGGATTAAGATTCTAAAGAAATTTTAATTATATGTGGATTTGGCCATAACAAGAAACATTGCAGCTTGTCAAGAACTACTCGCATCATTCACCTACTTTATTTCAGATGTCACAATATTCGTGGAATCCTGTACGTAACTTGTAACTTCGTTTCCCACTTCCTGAAAGATGATTTTGATAAACAAGGCATACATAATGCAGCACACAGTTTTCTCGAAGCATTACGGCGTTTTCCTATGAAACGCATGCCTAGTACAAACTGTTTATTGATTTCATTCAATTTGCTTCCTTTTTTAGTAGATGAAAAACCAGGAAACACGCATATTGAAAATATTTGATTATACAGCATATTAGAAATAGAACCATAATTGGATTATTCCTAGAGTTCTAAACATTATTTTAAACACAACGAGTAATTGTGGATTTCAATGACACTTGGGCCTATTCCTACTCAGAAAATACTATCACCGAGTGAATTTCTTTCCTTGTAGAAGATTTTTTCACTACTTTTCTTTTCGGTTCCAAGTTCATTTCTTGCGCTGATTATTTCATTTGTCATTGAGGAAGAATGCCAAATTTCATGGAATTTTCCTTTCTTAAATTGACGTTTATTTTTCGAAATACCCATGGTTTAAATGAAAGAAAAGATATATATTAATATAATTCGATTTATTTTGATGGAAGTATTTACATATTGTTCTTAACTAGGAACACTGTAAAATATAGTTTTAAAGTTACTATATTCACATTTAACACATAAAAATGGAAAATTTTATTTAAACAAAACACATATAGTTAATTCGACTGACAATAACTCCGCAAATGTTGTTATTTATGTTATGTTAATGTTATTTAAAGCTTTGTCGTGATAGGAGAATATGGTGAATATAGCATTATTCCCTTTTTTATGCCAAAAACTATTTTTTAAAGCTATTTATTGAAACAAAATTTTTTAAATAACTATCTATGTATATTCCATTATATATTGCACTAAATGTAACCCGATTGAATTCATTTTACATTTTTTTCCTTCGAAATCATGACTTTGAAAGTTGTTGCATACCTTGACATGATTACTATTTTAAGTTTTATCATTGCGTTTCATAAAGAAATTAATCATTACTTTTCAATTAGTTATTTCCTTCTCAAAATGCGATGTCATAAATAAAATTTACTCTCTTAGGAAACAAATTAATATTGAATGAATAAATTTTATTTATTTGTTTTTAACATGAATATTCCATAATTTTAATCATTCCGCTTCAGGAAGGAATCAAATTTTACATTTCAATTAGTTGTTTTCTTCTCAAAGAATGATAATCATTCAAGAGTGATTACTGGTTCAACGAAAGAAGCACCTTAAAGTAAAAGAAAGTGTTCGTTATTTTTGTGCTTCCGATTTCCTCATTAAACACTGCAAGCAAAGTGTAAGGGCTTAAATATCTTAAAATAGGTACAATTTACAAAGTACATTGATTTGTAACATTAGAAAAAGAGTCGAATTAATTTTCTTCTTGATGCGCATAATTTTTTTTCATACCAATAATATTATTTCTGACGATGTGGTGCGAAAACAATTCAATATCCCATATTTGAGATTTTCGTTCGCTTCGATATTTTTAAGATAGCAAAGAATATTTGCGCATGCGATTTTAAATATATCACGTCTTTTTAATTCAAATGCATTTTAGAGCTTCTAATTGTCATTGTAACAGTAATGAAGAAAATGTTCCATTTTGGAATGGAAAATGTGTTAATGAGAAACTGATCCTAGTTAATATACTTTCACGTATTCCTTTGAAAAAGAGCTCAAAAATTTCTAGAGCATCATTCTTAGATACATTATTTTTCAATCCTTACATCCATGTATATTTAAATAAAAAAAATTTCATCAACAATTGTTCTCGTCTACTCTTATTTCGGATCCATTTCCTCGCAAGATGAAGTTACTTTATTTCAGACGCATTAATATGCTTCTTTCAGCAATTCGAACAATTTACGCGTGAATGAGTTATTTTAAGATTTTATTTTTTTAAAAAAAAAATGTGCAGCTATGTATATTTATTTGGATGGAAAAAGTTTATGGATTGTCGTACTCAATAAATTAAGAAACGTGTGCCTGAATTTTAGATATTATAATTTTTGACAGTAAAAAAGTGATCTTCAAATATTACTGGTATAAATGAGATTTTTGAACATTGGTTTCTTTTCAAACTTCACACATCATAACATAACTTTTTCAGTAATTAGTTCAAATAATTTATTTTATTATTTGACGTATATTAAATTTATCATCTAAAGTACATACCTATTAAATGTTTTATCTCAATAAAACATTATGTTAATCAATTAAAAACATGTAATTAAAATTGAAACAAACGATGGATTTAACGACATGGGGAGAAACTTGGTGTAAGATTTAATTCTTTAACAAATTAATTTTAATCAATTCATTCATATTAAGTATAATTAAATTATCGTATTGTCATCCAAAACAATCGTGTACCAAGAATTTTAGCTCATTTGAAAGCTTTAAGAAGTGAGAAAAAAGCTTTTAAAGCTCTGAACCGGACACAGTAATAATGTGAGTTAACCCTTTCGCTACCTGAGGGAGAAAAAAGAAGTGCTTCTCTTTGCCCATGGCTTCTTACTTCGGAGTGTCACGCTGTGCCCAGATGGTTTTAGATATTAAGCCTATTTCGTTAAAAAAATTCCTCTAAAACCTGCTATTTATTAAAATATTTTGGTATTTACATATATTATTTAAAATGCATTAAACTTATTATATACAAAAGAAAAAAAAGGTTTATTCGAAAATTGAATGTTTTATACATAAAATTACATAAAAATCATACTTTTAAAAAAAATGCAAAATATATTTACATATGTTACATAAATTTCATGGTGTAACGATGTACCATTACATGGAACATATAGATATAAAAGATAGACTTTATTGTGTTGTAAAGTATATTTATAAAAAAAATTCAATGCATAGTACAATGTCACATATCTGACACACATATTTTGACGCTTCATGCAAGATTTTGAGCAAAGGACACATCTTCTTCGTCCTCTTTTTTTTTTTTTTTTTTTTTTAACTTTAATGTCTATGAACAGATTTGGACTATTTTCGCTAACATTACTGTCAGATTCATTTATTATTTCGCAAATCTCAGTATCAGATAAATACTTTCTTTTCACCATGACTGTCGCTACAAATAAAAACCGATCGAATGATACTAATAGCTGAGAACATCTGCTATCAAAAGCTCTAACCCGCATAAAGGAACATAAATTCTCCTTCGAACTTCTAAGAAGTAAGCAAGAAAGAAAAAAGCAAACTGAAAGCAAGTGCACCCTTTAAATCATGTCAATACATTTAAAGAGCCACGTCGCAACACGTGCTTTAAGCAATTGCCCCCTTCCTAGCAGCCAGAAGTAAAAGCCCATATCATCAAGGTCAACACTCCAAATAACCTATCTATATAGATGTTGCAGTATTGTAACGCCATAAAGAAACATTAAAAAAATCAAATAAAACGTTCTCATCGAGCGTATCTCTATTGATACGCTGGACCGTAGAAGACACTCACGGAGGAAATCGCCCGTGATACGCTGGCCACAAGAGAGCCAACACGAGCATATCGCCTGTGATACGCTGGAAGCGAACGGGTTAAAGAAAGTCCATTAAAAATGGTGTTGAAAATGCCAATTGGATATAAATGTCCCAAATATTTTTCAATATGATCCTACAAAATTAAATGAAAGCTCAAATATATATACTTAAATTTTGAGATATGAGATAGGAAAAGTAAAAACGAATTTAATATGAATAAAAAAGGGACATACAAAATTACTGATGTACTGAATCGTGATAAATTCATATGCTTAATTTTAGACGTAATTTATTGTAATGGTTAACCAATATTCTAACTGTTGGTGAATTTATGTGTTTTATGATTCAATTGTTGGAGTATAATTATTGAGTTAATCGGAGTGTCATATAATTTCGGTACTGATACACTTATAACTGTGAGTCTAGAAAATATATCCGTCTCGGTTTAACCTTTTCTTTAACATCATATGAATAAGTCACTTGCTGAGAGTGTAAAAATGATAGACGAATCATAGTGAAATGAACTCTTGTAATTTAACGATACTCACTATGAGTATTAAATAACCGTTCCTTGCATATGCATTTTCTCATTTTGAGGAACGTATACGATAGGCCCCCTAGAGAACTCCAAGTAACATTGCGTCAAATGGGTCCTCAGTTAATTGAGATATCATTCAGAGGACTTTATGGACATACCATTTTGTGAGCTGAATATTAATTCAAAAGATATATGTAAATCTCAGGATAAATATAACATACATCTGAAACTACAGTAAGTGATGTCTGCATCTTGTCAAAAATGTATACATTCTTCTATTGAAGATAGTAGAAAAAGGATTGATTATATGAATTCAATTGTATATGTAATATTATTATTATGTTTACATAACCTCTAGAACATACTGAACCTAACCCTATTAATAAATGCTAATAGGATAAACTTGATGAGAATTCAACTTAGCAAATTAGACTCCTACTCGACTGATCAATTCAGTGATTTCTTATATATTTCGGCCATGATCCTATGATTTGTTCATGCTGTAAGACCGCATTTCTTTACCTTTCAGTACTTGCAACCCACTCTGAATCATACTTTTATCACACTTCTCTCATAAAATGACAATATGTACAATAATAATGTGTTTGTAGTGTTTTGATCCTAAACCTACTCTTTCAATTTTACTACAAAATCTTACAAGAGTAAGTAAATTTATTCATATTTTGAAATTCCAATCCTCTGAATTGACAAAAATAGAATTGGTCCATCTGTATTGTTCTCCGTTTTATGTTCATCTTATCGGCCATTCTCACTGCTTCGAACGAAATTTGGATTTGCCTGAGAATGTTGAAACGTCTACGTGACCCTGACGCAAACTTGTATAAATGCTGCATCTAGTTCAACCCCAGCTTGTCTCACCCAAGTCGATCCTTCTATCACCATCGGATCCGTTGCTGGTTTGTTTGTTATAATATATGTGTTAACTCCATTTTATGGTATTCAATATTCAGGGAAATGAGGAAATATCTGACGAACCAACAAATGAACTAACAACAGTGGTTCAGAAAATAAAATTGAAGAAATATTTTCAAGGATACTTAAATTTGGAATTTACCAATACTGAAGTAAATGAAGACGAAAGAGCTCTATGTATCATTTTCTTAAACATTTGACACAAGCAGCATGAAACCTAATACAACTAAACGACGTTGGAAACTGTTCATAGTGATTACATCAACAAACCCCAAGAAATCGTCAAATTTAAATCAAAGTCATACGAAAAACAATCATTAATTTAAAAGCACTTTGTGAGCTTATTTTTCTGTTTGAATTTGAAATTGCAGAAATTATGATTGTACATAATTTTACCAAACAATTGATGTCCATGCTACTATCAAATGAAACTGTTGCCCATCGAGTTGGTGTTATAGCTGAAAGAGTACAGCATCAGCATTTCAGAAAGATGCTAGAGAAAATGTTTTCAATTTAGCTTTCAATATGATTATGATTTCAATAACGATGCTCATTTCTTACCTATGTTTATTTTTGAGCTAGTATATCAGTAGTAAAATAACTAATTTGTTTCATTGAATTAAAATGAACATAACTGGACTTGTTTGCTTTTTTAAAGAATTTTTTAAATCATACACACTAGAAGAGGAAGGGAATCATGTTGGGATAGGCTCTAAAACTGGTCATTACTGGTCTGGAAGATTACAAGGTACTCGAGAAAATCTGAAAACATTGATTGAATCACAAAGATGTTCTAGGTTCTAAGGAAAGAGAGGATCCCTTTCAAAAATTGTGAAAAGGATGGTAGTAACCAAAGTAAATTGTATAAAAGCCGCACTAATAAACTCAAAATTATTTTATGCACTTTGTAAAGACATATGTGCTATACATGCAGCGTTAATCTTTTATTATAAGGAAAGACAGTTATCAAGTGGGAGAGTTAATAATGTGTTTACGAAATGAATGATGAAATCGTCATTTTTTATTGAAGTGGGAAACCAAAAGCACTCTGAGAAGTTTTCATGGGGTGTATTTGTGAAGAAATAGAGTTATTTGGACAAACTATTCGAAAACTTCAAACGTTTTAATCTTTGACTCTAAAGCCCAACTACACATATAATGCATACAATAATAGAGTAAGGGCGTTTTGTAAAATCTTAGAATTATGGAGAAAAGGTTTAATATAAAAAATGTGGATGAATGCGTGAAAACTTACAAAGCAGAAGAAGAAAACGTGTTTTTTTTGTAACTACTGAAAATCCTTTCACCATTCTGGCAAATAATCTCAAAAATTATTTTCTTGCAGCTGACAAATTTTGGTAGCAAGTTACGTTCGGATTAGGGTTCCATTTTGGAATGCTCTTGAAGATATCTCTCAACAATCTTCATATACTACAGGAAATAGCTAAATCAAGCAATAATTCTGCAATAAATTACTATTTGAAATTGGAACAAGGGGGGGGGAGGAACTGTGTTTTACACTAAACACCAAAGCATTTCGTTTATTAATACCATTTTCAACTCCCTGGCTTTGCGTTACCGGGGTTTTTGGGATGGTAAACTTGATGAGGTCTACTGAATTAAGAAAAGAAAAAAAAAATCAGAGTTAGTATTTGTAATAGTGAAAGTTCATTGAAAAACATTTTACCTTCAACACAAACCTAAAGATGACTAAACAATTAATAAACACCTTTTTAATTTAGTATTTATAATTAATTATTAAATTCATTGCACAATACTGATTAAACATAACTTTGAAACAGTCCATAACAACAAACTATTTTTTTAAAAAAAAAAAAAATGAAAACAATATCATTAGAAGTTCAAAAATTGTTCAAATCGATTGGAAGGAATAAAAAAAATTAATTCATATAAAGGAATAACTGAATTAAATCTAATTCAGAAAATACCAATAAATTCAACAAATTAATATTCCTACATTAATTGCACTAAAAGTTCAGAAATTAATTGGGTTGGCAAGATATTACAATAATAAATCAAAACAAGTAGATCACATTCCACATTAACGAAACTTCCTGATTTATCGACTAGTTAAATTCGAATTATAAAGGACAAAAATTGCTGTAACACCCAAGCTGATCATGTAATTATGATGGGTGACTTTAATGCAAAGAGTCCTAGATGGGGATCAAAAGATGCAAACGGCCAACAAGTGGAGTGGACTTAGTACTTGATGTACCTATGACAATGTCGTACAAACGTACGTGGACAAATGACTTACCTATCAAGAACAACTGCCACAGAATCTCCTCAGGAGCTGACAGCTGTCAGCCACGAGATACCACGCCTCTCTAACTGGAGAGTTTTGGACCTATTATCACCGCCCTAAACATGCGAATAAAAGTTCCTGATCAATCAAAAAGATCCTGGAATTTCAGGAAAGTAGATTGGACTGGCTTCACAAGCTTGTTGGATGATTTATGCATGAATAAATTGCAAAATGTTACTAAAGGCCATAAATATTAATTTTTACTAAAAACATTACTAAAGTGGAAAAGCGATACATACCTAAAGGAAAACGGAAAAATATACGGGTACCATATTGGACGGTTCTAAATATTTATGGTCTTGATGAAGGAACAAGACAGAATAAATGAACAATTAAAATAAGAAAACACAATCTTGAATAGAAAAAGACTAGCTGAAGCTACTAGAAAAGTTGAAGAAGAAATGGCAAAAGGAAAACGCTTAAAATGGGCTGAATTCTGCAACAACCTTGACCCTAGAAAAAATGCTAAAGACTAGAGAATTGCCGGTGCCTTAAATAAAAGCTCTTCTAGTCCAACTGCCCAAAGTTCAAATGCCATCATCTCATCTACTAAAGTTGCAAATATAAAAAAAGCTGCAGAAAATACACTAGAAAACTATTATTCAAACATCAGAAAGTTGAAATTCCACAGCGAAAATAAATGCATGAATAAAAGGGTTAGAAAATTACTATTAGTGGCAAGAACATATACCAATGAAGATTCTTATGCTATTTCCTACCGTGAACTTGAGACAGCAGTAAGACACATCGATGGAAGGAAATTCTCTGGAAGTGACCTCATTTTGGTGAGATGGGGAAGCATTTTGGAGCGATGGTCACTAAATGTCTATGACATATAATTAACACATCTTGGAAAACTCCCCAAAGCATGAAAAATCTTCATTATTACCCCTATTCTTAAGCCAGGGAAATCCACAATTGAGTGCAAATATTACATATCCATTGCACTAACGAGTATTATCTGTAATATCATGGAACGAATAATACACACCTCGAATCACGAGCGAACTCATATAAACTAGGAAGTTGAACTTCTATCAAACTGCTTATAGGAAAAATCACGCCACCTAAGATCAACTCTTCTACTTTTGTCAATCTGTCACAGATGGCTTTGAAGATAAACCCACAAAACAAAACTCTAGCTTTTTTCCTGGATTATGACATCTGCATTCGACCCTGTGTGTAAACAAAAACTCATCGAAATAGCATATGAACATGGAGGAGGCAATTCTCTTTATGGATCGCTGACTTTTTAAAGGAAAGAAAGATTAGAGTAAGATACAATGGAGCCTACTCCAATGATAGATAAACATGGGCTGGAGTCCCTCAAGGCTCAATTCTAAGTCCACTTTTTTTCTTATATGTTAATAATAGACACCAGCACTTGAAAAAATGAAAGTGAAGATATCGTCAAAGCTAAAGGGATCAGAACTATCGAGTCACATTTGTGTGCCGATTTGGTACAAATATACACAGAATGTTCATTAGATGAGACCATCTTTAAGGGGTACTCGGAATTAATTCTACTCTATTAGATGATATAACCAGTCTTACAAGTTACGGAGTGGGAAATATTGCTTCTAACTTTAATGTAAGCTTATTGCAACAGAAGAAGCCTTGAGGGAATGCATCAACTTAAATGATGCAGACAGAGCATGAGGACTTTAATCTATTGAGACATTAAAGTTGCTCTTAAGGCAATTCTACTGGAGCGTTCAAGACCAACACAGAAAGTTCATCGACTCTCTGATGCAATGTACCAGATGGAGAAGATGCACTTTACAGTGGATACTTGCACATGTAAGAATCGTTGGGAATCAGGCAGCTGACGAACTGGCCAAAGTGGAAACAACTCTTGATTTTACCAACTCTAACTTTGTCACCCAAGATGATGCAAATGCCAATTTCAAGATATAAACTCAAAGAGAAATCTATCAAGAAGTCTCATCAGATTTGCGAAATTAATGCAAGCAGAAAAGTCACAAAAACTATTACAAGACTTAGAACTGGTCACTGCGGTGGCAAGAAAATTAACGCAGATGGCACGAAAACTTACAAGAAATGAAGAAATTGTCGTGAGGAGGAACTTTCTCCAAAACACGTCTTCACATGCCCTTCAGTTCTTGCCTCTCTGCAGAGGTTGCAAGAATTCCCTTTCGAAGGAGAGCTGTTCTGTGATAGGATTGTAGAGCTTACGGGGACAGTAATACATGCACATGGATCCATATAACGACTTCTAACCGGACACGACACCAACCAACCAACCAAAAAGGAAAAGAAACAGAATATCTCAGGGTTCGGACAAATTCTATATATTTTGCAGGTTGAACTTCTTTATTTTCCAATAATCAAATCAATGTTAATAGCATAAGGCCACATGTCCCTACACAGCATATAAATCTATGACAGATTAAATTAACTTTTGATTGAATTGTATTGTTGTAATTATTGCTAGTTCAGCATTCTTTTATTAAGTTTTGTATTGGAGGATTTCATGTGAAATAGATCGGGCTATGACCTTAAAAGTAGTCTTTTTTGGATATTTAATTTTAAGATAGGGTGAATTTTACAGATAATGAAGATTTGCGAATATGTAAAATAAGAAATCAAATATTAAATGGGAAGGTATAACTTTATTTATGTTTATATTTGCCCCTAATATTAAGACGGAATCGCAAGCGAAGATTTCTGCACTTACAAAAAATAGCATGATATAAAATCACCTGATATCACAGAATATAAGGTTCAACAATAATTATAAACACCGATAAAAATAAACAATATAATGAGAGACAAAACAGTTACACTTCGAAAATGTCAATTCATCTTAGTGGAATTACAAAGTGCGCTAGTGTGAAACATAACTTCTTTCCTAGACAGGAACAACACGTTTTCACTTGTTACGTCATTATGTAAGACTTTTATTATTGCTAGCATATTAGAGACATAATGATTTAAACCACTGAAAAACATTATCATGCAGAAGAAACTTAAACATCAAAATAAGTGATATAAAAATACGTGATACTCTATAACTGATAATGGAATAAATGTGCATATGTTAAATCTACTCCATTACCACTCTTAGTCAAGTTACGGTACTGTTGCATAAACAATTCCATATTGGGTGAAATACACTATGAAGATAATAAAATATAAATATGAATGTAATAAAATGATATATAATATTGAAGGTTTAGGATTTTATATAATATTCAATATAAAAAGAAAACATTCTGAAACTGCATAAAAGTATGTATAATGGCCCATCCATTTTATATACCTCATATTGTATCAATATATTGTAACATTTTTACTTTTCGCAAATTTCTCTGACAACATAGTTACTACTCGTAATTCGTAATTTCCATTCATAATTAAAACAATATAAAATCATAATTAATTAAGTTTGTTTGAAAATAACACATAAAAAGACTTAATCTCTCAATCTATAACGTTCTCATTTTTTTCAGTCTCAAACACACAAATTCTTCTCTCTTCTATTACGTCTTCTATTCACTAAATTGCATCATATTTAGTTTCTTTCCAACACATGTCTCTCTGAGGAACTTACGTGATTAGCTCAGATATGCAGGGATGCTAATATGAGAACAATAAGAGGTACACAAATCAAAACAGAACTAGTTTGTCTTCTTAATGACTCAATATATCAGCAAAATTCGCAACGTATTTTTCGGTTGCAATAATGAAAATCATATGAATTAGTAAATTAATGATCTATATCTAATACCTTTGCATTTCTAAAAAAAGCAATAACAAAATTTATATCTTTCCATTCAACGGGGATAGCTACATAGGCTATCATATTCTGGATCATTTGTCAAAAACATGTTATCTTCTGGACCACATCGTGTTCATTGCGATCGAAAGTATCCCTGCTTTGGTAATTTGGCTCATATCTCAATCGAAGCGTCTGCTTCTTACATCGAAACTGGTGCGTCGATCTTTTGAATTTTCTTAGTTTGAATGTATTGAATGATTCTAACTATCCCGTATTCATTTTACCAAACAATTTTCATAATCGTCTTATAGCGTATCATTTTGTTCTACCATTTACTCACAGCATACAGCTTTCTTCAAAACTTATGAAGTATTATTTTTGTTCATATTAAATGACAAAAAGCAATTTTAAGAAGCCTATTTATGCGAAAAAAAGAAATATGTGAATGAATTACCTTCATTTAGATATAAGATAATTAAGCGATTAATAAAAAATAACATTTTAAATCAAATAATTATTTTAACGTATTTCAGTCCTAATCATATTTCTTTAAAACCTATGTTTATTGAACAAAGCGAAATAATACTGCTATTTAACTGTTTTTCAAATACTTCCAAATACATCAGTGGCGAGTTGCGATCGCTCATCATTCTTGATCGCCGTCCCTCTTACCTCTATGAGAATTATCCGGTTATCCTATTAAAGCAAACCAGCACAAGTAGATGAAAGTCCTGTTGCCATTATAAGGTACGACTGGAAAGGACACCAAAGAGCCAAGACAGAAGAATCGCCGACAAAGTCACCCGTTCTCTTCCACATCGGACTTTCTTCCTCTTTATTATTAGCTGATCAGGTTGTTGGCTTATATTTTCCTCGATCTATGTTTCTTTTAAATGTTTTCATTAAATTGTTAAATCTTGTAAGAATGTATAGTGTCTAATCTCCGTGTATGGTATTTCACTACCTTTTGATTCGGAGACAACCGAATGTTTCTCCAGCTACGTAACAAACTGATGGAGAATTGAAATATTCATATTCATACAACCCTTTCATAAGAATCAATAATTTTCTTCGTAGTATAATAAAGAAAGTACTTGATATGAGTAGTTATGAAAAGTTAAACAATGTTGCAAAATTGTGACACACCCAAAATTCATGTTTATTTGATCATCACTGTGAACAGCTGATGTGAATAATTTTTATGTAAGTGCTGCTATATGTTTTAAACCCATTATCATATTTCTATACGTTATTAACAGTACTATCTGCCTATGATAATTCTAATTTCTTTGTGTATTTAAAGTATCCGCATACCTTCGGAGAAATGTTTTTGAAATACATTGATATTTGCTATCAAAATATTTTAAATACTAAAATATAACCTAAAACTTTGAAAAACACCTTTAATAATGCGCTTTAAATTAAAAAAAAATTTTTTTGGAATGGAAAACATTGTGAAAATAATACATAAATTGACTATCAGAATAACGCTCATAACTCAAAAGTTAACAAAAATATCATTATTCTGTAAATGTTACCTTATTCATCGTAACATTTTGGGGGCTCGTATTACTTTCGTAATGAAAATCATATTACTAAAATTTTTATTGCGTTTCGAATAGAATAACAATGAAAAATCTAAAAAAAAGTTAGGACAAAACATAATTTACGCTTTTGTTCCTAAAAACCTATCAATTTTACAGCCATGAAAGTAGTAACGGTGTTTTTAAAAACCACATACGGAAGATACTTGTAATATTTAAATTAATTTGGTTCAAAGCTATAGTTTTGATATCTACGTTGTCTTATGCGAATATGTTGCGAATACTCATTTTGAGAAAAATCAAAATCAAGCTTTCAAATGCAATTCGAAATTAGCTAAAATTCAAATCACTGTAACTTAAGTTCTAAATAAGGTATAAGCAAAATTCAAACCCAATTAGAAAGAAAATAGTTCAAATTTTAAACTCACATTAAAATTAGAAAATCAAAAATTTTGACAGAAACGACGTTTTAAAGGTGTTCGGATACCTTACAAATATTCTTTTAAATATTTTTAATATCAAAGAACACCCAACTTTTTTTTACATGATCATTGTATACACGATTATGAAATAACACGGTTCACCAATATACTTTTTTACACGATTTTTTTGTTCTAACACGAATCCTCCCCTCTAAATTTTTCTAAATGCTTTTTATACCGCCACTTCTTTTATTTCAGCTACTGGATCAGGGTATTATAGTAGCGTTTAAAATGTACCACATAATGCAAACATTTAAATATATTTTAGACTTAGGGGAAGACAGAAATTTGACTGTTGTGGAAGCATAGAGAATGTTTAAGATTATATATTATTACAAATGCTTCTTTTGTGATCAAATATTTGCGTCTATCTACCTTAAACACTTGTAGGTGAAAAAAAAATTCAGCATGCGTGAAAAGTGGTTCTCGTAGTACAAAAATCACCTGTGTGTTCCAAAATTATAATTCGATCAAATACAATTGTTGACGAAGATTTTAACAACATGCAAACGGCTGGCAATGAAGCATTGATTCTAGAAAGCCCTTATGGGAGAGGACCATTTGATCGAATTTATAACACTTTATGGTTATAAAAAGTCGGTAATGACGAAGATGAAGTTCAGTTATTAACGGTTGATTTAATTCGTGGGGGCTTGAAATTTGCTTCAAGTCAGAAACATTTTCTTACTCATGATCCTGACATAGAGCGTGCATTAAAATTTCAACGTAATCTTAAGTTTTGTGTAGCAGGATATCAGGAATTATATAAGCAACTTGTGAAATAAAAAAAAGCCGCTAATAACAGACTTTGTAACAACAAATAATTCGAGATAAAACAAAGTTTTTATAAACAACGTTTTTATGAGGCAAAGTTTATTAAAGAAAATTATTGAAATATTAGTCAAAACTGGTTGCAAATATCTAAAAATTGCATTGTTAGGCAAGTAAGAACGATTCCCAAAATTTCAGAGCTCTAGCTTGATGGGAATTGGGTTAAATTAATGATAGAAAATTTGACGACACACTGATACACACACAGACAGACACACACCAAGTGAAATACATAACAACGTTAAAACTCACTAAAATTAAGTAATTCATCAGGTAAATGAAATAGTTGGAATACAGTTTAACTCAACCACCCTTAGCGACAAGAATTATTTGGCGGTATTTTGCGAAATGTGGCTACTGTGGTCCGTTTTACAGACTTAACATTCAGCCAAAAAAAAATCGCAAAGTTTGGTGTCCATTTTTAAAATCGCGCCAAGAGGTTGGGCTAAACTGCATTATTAAAGAAAACATTAGTTAAAACTTGTCGCAAATGTCTAAATATTGCATTGTTAGGCGAGTAAGAACGATTCTCAAAATTTCATAGCTCTAACTTTACGGTAAGTTGGTTAAATTAACAATAGAAAATTTGATGACACACACACACACCAAGTGAAATACGTAACAATTTTTTACTTTAAAATTTACTTAAAAAAGAGACATTTGTGAGCGTATTAAAAAATTCATAATACTCATAATAATCAAAACACGCATTTTAAAGTTTGTAAGTCATTCTATTAAAAAAATGGAGACCAGAATTCTGAAAAAACTATTGTGATATGACACGTCACCAAATATTGGAATCTTTCTTTCTTGCGAATGATGACAGACTAAAAGTGAGCAACCCTTACTATCTCCCCTTTGTGAGTTTTACATACCTCATGTGGCGTATGTGGAATTCCCGGTGTTCCCAGAGGAGGAAAGAATTTTTTTCCTTAATCTTAAAAGCGCCGAGTGGTAAGGATATTTTGACTTATTGAAATATTAGTTAAAACTTGTCGCAAATGTCTAAATATTGCATTGTTAGGCTAGTAAGAACGATTCCCAAAGTTTCAGAGCTCTATTATTAATAATAATCTAGAGAAAGAAGTAAAACGCACAAAAATATTTGCGAAATTTCCAGATATAAATCCATTGAGGCTGAGTAATGTCATTTTCTAATACTGCGTGCAGAAAAAGATGGTAAAAACTAAGAAGATGAAAGACGGCACACAGCTTTTGAATGAAAATTGTATAATGCCGGTCTTGTATATTGATCCAAGCTGTGGAAAATTAATAACTTTGCTGTGTTTATTATTGTAAAATGTGAATTAATATAAATGCCAATAATTAAACAAACTATTTATTTAATACTGTTGCTTTAATATTAAATAGATATTTTTATTTAATATTGTATAGTTTAATTTACTATTTTCGATTATAGAACAGTAAACTTTATTTTTGTTTTTTATTAATAAATATAAAGTATCTTAATTAAAAATTTCATTATAATTGAAGGTAGGATATATTTTCAATGATATTTAAAATTGGTTTCATTTCAATGTAAATGGTACTTTTTATGCATTATCATGCAGTACATATATTTATGTAATTAAAAGCATGTTAGGCTTAGCACGAGAAAATACTTCTGTCTGAAGAGGCAATCAATGTCTGTTTGGTCTCGTCTGGTAGAAACACTTCATTCCTTTGGACATCTTTCACAAAAGGAATTGAGAAATTTTAAATGCAACCTTATAATTATTTCAGAGTTACACTGCATTTATTGAGAATTTCGGCATGATGAGACTCATTTGCCATTAAATTGACTTGCACATTGTTGTTTCTGCCTGTATGAATTCATTTAAGAGGGCCGTTAACACATGTATAATTAAATTTCTGGACTTTTGAAACAAGGTAGGCGTTATTTTTAAATGTTAATTGGTCTGTGTAGTAGCGTGAAGTCATAGCAATTCTCTGGTTATAAAGCATTCTAAAATCATGAAGTAAAGAATTACATAAATGAAGTGTTTCTGGTGTTATCGATATAATTTCTCGCTTAGAATTAATTTTCTTCTTCGAACCGATAAGGATAGGCGTTTCCCTCTAAAAACAATTTTCGAAACAGAATGCCAAGAGTTCAGATGATTTAAAGAGTTTAATTTTGTTTCATTTAAAACATTATTAAAGATAGCGAAATTCAGTAATATTCTTAATTAAGTTATCTGCATAAATTAAAAATGCTTCGGAATTTCGTTAATTTTCTATTGCAATATTAAATTATTGGTGTCAGTCATATATTAATATAATTTATTATTAAAACGAATTAACAAATTTTAAGTTTTATTGATATATATATATATCAATAACACTTATATATAATTTTGACTCGATTTTCCTCTTTCGAGTGGTCTAAAACCAAAAGATTGAGTTCCTAATCTGAAATGTGTGAAAGTTTCCACCAACGCATATATATATATATATATATGTGTGTGTATTATATATATATATATATTATATATATATATATATATATATATATATATATATTCAATTTTTAAGAAATATTTAATCTTAATGTGATACTTTTTTAAAATATTATTTATTCTACTTTTAAAAGCAAACGGTTTAAACTAAAAGTGATACTTTTTTCAATATTCTTTATTAAGATACATATTTTTTAAATGTTTTAAGTTGTTACAAAGAAATAAAATTATGCTATTGGCAACACCAGATCATATTTTTTTGTTTTTCTAGAAGATTTACTGGCAACGACGATAGAAAAAAAAAGAGAATTGAGTTTGGTTCCATGAGGTAAATACGAATGTTGAAAAATTTTGTGTGTGAAAGTTGTGTATTTGATTTATGTTTAAAAAGATGTGCGCAAATAAATGTGATGTCCTGAAAACAAGTCATTTTTATTAATAGTCTTCAATACAGTACAGACTATTATTTGGATGTTCCACCGAAGACAGTTGAAATTCAGATGTGCTTATTCGAATGACGGTAGTGCTGGTCTCCACAACAAGAATTGGAGTGTGTACATCTATCAAATAACGCTGGTCTACTGAGTTTCTAGATTGGAAATGAAGATATTTGGAATTGCCTGAAGAAGTTGTTTAGTAAAATTTACCTGATGCCGAATTTTCTTTTTTCCCTTTTGCGCGAAAAATTATCTGTCAGTGAAAGTGATTCGATTTAAAGCGCCATTTTTTTTCTTCTGCGGACTGTTTTCTGTGCTGTTCTGACATCATATGCTGCATTTACTTATTCAAGAATTAGCATCATCTTTTCCATGTGGCTTAGTTATTAATTTTATATTTGATCATTATGTGTATGAATTTGTTTATGGTAATGTTTTTATTTCTAGCCAACCAGAGGTTTAATATAATTATATAGGGTTGCCAAACTGGTAACATTTTTCTTTGTAGCCAACCAGGCTTAATATAATTTTGTAGGGTTGCCAAACTAGTAACGTTTTGCTTATAGTTCTTGCTAACCAGGCTTAGTATAATTGTTTTTTACATATCGCTGTATATTCGTAAATTTTATATTAAAATAGTGCATAACGAAATTTGTGAGTTATTTATGGTAGTAGATAATATTTTATGTGTCTCCTAAAGTCAATATAAGAGTTTATTACTGACTGGTTTACACATTGGTGAATTTTTTTTAAAGGTTATTTTCAATATTAATAGTACTTGATGTATATTTAAGATATTTTGAATTATTTAATTTAGTTTTTTTTATTGTGTTTTGTGCTTTCTTGAAGATAATTGTATTTAGAGCTTTTAAGATACAAAAAATAGATTGTTTGTTTGAGAAGTGACAATTCAGTTCTTTAAAATTATAGTTCTTGATATAAGCACAATTTGTGATAGAGAAAATTTTAAATTTGTAGTTATGGTTCTCCAACATGGCTTTTTTAGCTAGAAGTAGGAAACATAATTTACAAGAGTTAGCTAAAGAATTGGGTTTAAACGTAAAATCTGAATTAAAAATTTTCCATTTATATAGACTGATTGTTAGAAGTCCAGATTATGATGAGGAATTTACACTTGGATTATTTGGTGCCATTAAAGAAGAACGGGAAAGGAAGGAAAAACTGGAAAAAGAAGAATAGAAGGGAAAACTAGGAAAAGAAGAAAGGGAAATGAAGGGAAAACTGGAAAAAGAAGAAAGGAAGGAAAAACTTGATAAAAAAGAATGGGAAAGAAAAGAAAAACTGGGTAATGAAGAACAGGAAAAAAAGGAATAACGGGAAGAGAGAGCACGAGTTAGAGCCTTTGAGCTGAAAAAACTGGAACTGAAAGCAAGAGTTGCAGGTATACCACCCGGAAATTTCATGCAGTTATCTGTTCAACATGTGAAAATCAATATTCTTGATGTCGTGCCATGTTTTAATCCTAAAGAAGAAATTCACGACTCCAAAATTGATGAAGAGATTTTACCACCATATAGTGAAGATTTTGCAATCAAACAATTAATCAAAGTTAATTCGAAGGAATTCTGTAAAGAACCACTTGCAGTCTCACCAGTAAGTGTCAATGCAGAAAATGTTAAACCTGAAAACAGGATTGAAAATATTGAACAAGTTCCAGAAAACCATATTCAGCGTGAACTGAATGTAGATTATTTTGGTGAAATTAATGAAAAGTCTGAACTGAACAATAAGGCAGTTTAGAATGTCTCTTTTTGCTAGATCTAAAACATCAATTTCTGAGGAAGGAGATAATCAAGATAACACTTGTTATTCAAAAAGAAAAAACGCTGTAAAAAAATGCATTCTTCTAAGAAAATTTGTTCAAAATATTTTATAAATTTCCCCAAATCTGATGAAAGTGTAACTATCGATAATGATAAGGTATATGAGACTAGTAAATGTGAAGATAATGAATTAAATTGTAAGAAAAAGAGAAATTCCTTTGAGAAAAAGTGTATCGTTTCTGATATTTTCAGATAGAAGTTTTCAGGAAATGAGAAGAGATATTCTATTACAGAGAAAGAGTGCGCTGCCAAAGAAATTGCTGTGAAGAAACTACAATGTTATTTGGATAGGTGAAATAAATTCAACACCTTGATGGATCTTAATATTTTAGTTTAGCTTAAAAATAATATAAATTTGAATCCACAACTTATGAGATGGGCAATGACTTTACAGTCTTATAATTATATGGAAGTACCTAGCAGTGGCAAGTGTCATAAACATGCAGATACTTTAAGTCTCACTCTATGGCCTAATTAGTGCATTTATATTTAAAATAATATACTTTCCAGACTTTGAATATTGGTATTTACTCTTTTGCAATTTGGCTTATTGTTTGTATTGTTTTTGCCACTTTCTTCACCACAAATTGTATGTAATACATATTCATTGAACATTTTCAAAAGCTGCATACCAGTGAAAAATTTGGGTTTCCTAATGTTATATCTACTTTAGTATTTTTTTCATTATAAATTATTGCTTTGTCTAATATGGTGATTATAGATATTACTTTTATTATAAGTTCTATTTTATGTTATAGCAACTTTTTGCACAGAATTTTATAAAAGGGTTTTAATTCGTAGCATCTGCTGCAGACAAACAGTGCCATTGAATACCTAGTGGAATTAAAAATATAAAAAATTAGTATTTAGAATTATATTGTGATTTTCAGCTCATATTCTGTTTGTTATTTACTGTATTTAAAAAAAAAGTGCTTTTGAATTTTTGTTACGTCACTTATTTTGGGAGATAGATATATACCTGTATGTATTTAATAAGAGATATTCTTATTCTATATACATGTTTATTATTGATTTTTTATGTAATGTGAGAAAATTAAGCTTAGCATATGAAATGGTGTTGTTATAAGAAAAATATTTTATAAAAAAATTAAGTTGCTAAGCAAATCAAATTTCCTGAAATAGGAAGAAACAATAATTTAAATTTTAAGAAAATATAATTTTAAAAATGTATTAAAATTTATTTCGGAGGGGGGAGAGGTTAAGACATATTCAATTTTTAAGAACAAACGATTTAATCTTAATGTTATTCTTTGTTAAAATATTATCTATTCTACTTTTATAAGCAAACGATTTAAACTTAAAGTGATACTTTTTTCAATATTCTTTATTAAGATATATTTTTTTAAATGTTTAAATTTGTTACAAAGAAATAAAATTATGCTATTGGCAACACCAGATCATATTTTTGTTTTTCTAGAAGATTTACTGGCAACGAAGATAAAAAAAAGATAATTGAGTTTGGTTCCAAGAGATAAAGACAAACGTTGAAAAATTGTGCTTGTGGAAATCCTGTATCTAATTTATGTTTGAGAAGATGTGTGCAAATAAATGTGATATCCTGAAAACAACTCATATTTATTAATAGTCTGCAATATAGTACAATATATATATGTATATATATACATATATATATATATATATATATATATATTTAATTTTTTATTTTATTATTAAGAAACATAAAAGTAAGAGAACAATTAAAATCCAAAATCAACAAAAAAACACATTCATAGAACTAAGTAAAAAAGTTGAAACTGAATTAAATTTGAAACTAAGAGATGAATAAAAATTGAATCATATTCGAGACTAATTTGAATCAAAGTATAATCCGAATACCCAACGAAACAAAACATGCATATTCAGACTGAAGACTGAATTGTGGGGTTAAACAAGTTCAATGGTACCAACCCTCTCCCATTGCATCTGGTTGGGTAAGATTGGATTACTCCAAAATTCAATTTTAATTTAAAGAAAAGAATTACACCGGAAAATGTGAGTGAAGTGACAAAAATTATAATGAAAGATCGTAAAGTGAAGCTCCGTGAGATTGCTGAGATGACACAGATATCATATGGAAGTGTATTTACCATCCTTCATGAAAAATTGAGCATGAAAAAGTTTTTTTCCAAGTGGGTGCCGCGATTGCTTTCGATGGAACAAAAACAGCAACGAGTCGATGATTCAGAAGGCTGTTTATCGCTATTTACTCGCAATAAAAAAGATTTCTTGCGTCGTTACGTGACCATGGACGAAACATGGATACATCACTACACTCCAGAGTCGAAGCGGCAGTCATCTGAGTGGCGCACAGCTGGCGAAAGCCGTCCGAAAACGCAGCAGTCAGCTGGCAAAGTCATGGCGTCAGTTTTTTGGGATACGCATGGCGTGATTTTCATTGACTACCTCGAAAAAGGTAAATCGATCAACAGTGATTATTATATTGACTTGCTGGTGCGTTTGAAGGAGGAAATCGCAAAAAAAAAAAAAACACGACCGCACAGTCTAGGGACTTATTGATCCATGTGTTATATATATATATATATATATGTTCAATTTAGATTAAATGGTTAGATCTCGAAGTGTAAGCACGCAGAAATGCTTGTCCGTCTTTTTATTTAATTTTTTTCATATATAAATAAATCATATTTAGTTTTAAAATGAGCGTGGTTCTTGACAATATACCGACGCCAACCTCCACAATGGGGGCTCGGCAAATGAACCACTGTTTAAAGTTAAATTAAAATTTAAAACGAAATATTACTAATAGAACGTGAACAGGCTAACGGATTGGCTGACGCCCAAAAAATGGACGCTAGTGTGCAGACTACGTTGGAAATAATTTTGTCTGAGTACAGACGGTACTCGATAGTTTAGGACTTGTGAGTATAAATAGCGCAGACGGCACTTACATCACTACCAAGTTACGAAAAATCGAGAATTTTGAAGTGCAGACGGAATTTGCTAAATACATTTTTTGTTGTTGTTGTGCCACCATTCCGTTGGAATGGTTGCAGAATTAAGAACAATCAAAGCTAAAAAAGTACTAACAGACGGTTTATGTTTTGTTACCTAATTGGATATACCATTGTTGGATATACCAATACTGAAAAGAGGGGTAAATACCTCCTCTCTTTACCTTTCAATTTATAAATGAAAATAAGTTTTATTCAGTGACTGTCCTACTTGAACTATATAAAGATGATCACTCTTAATGATATTCCTGATGTGTGAAACTTTCTTAAAAGAGGAAATATTAAAACAATTAAGTTGTTAAACAGTATATTATTTAACGATGCATTTGATCGTAATTCAAGAAAAAAATTGCGAAATTTTTCCTCATTTCTCAATGATTTCAATATTGAAGATCGTAAGAAATTAATATTCGATTCTTTTTCTATAAATGATTTGGTTTGTGTATTTAATGTGTTAGGTCAGGATACTAACGGTAGTAAAGAAGAACTCCTTAATAGTCTTTTTCAATCTTTATCGAATCTAAATGAATTGCAAGCTTTAGACTCTAATTTGTTAAATGGCGACTCTGAAATTTCTGATGACGAAGCAGAAAAAAGTCCTACTTCATTCTTTCCCCCTTCTGTAATGTCTCCGGCTTTGAATCATAACATGTCTGCTAATACTTTCGACCCTTCCCTTTATTTTGTTTTGAAAGATCTCGGAAATTCACATCGAAAGTTTACTGGTTCTGATACATATGATATAAAGTGTTTTATTCAAGACTATGAGGAATCCTTTCTTTTTATCCCATCGTTGAATGAACAGCAAAAATAATATTCGCTAAAACTTTGATTGAAGGTCAGGCAGAGTTTTTTATATACTCAACGTAATCTTACAACATGGCTTTCGTATAAAAATGCTTTATTGGAAGAATTCCGCCATCAGTTAAATTCTGCTGAGATTCATAGACAGTTAAGTAGACGTAAATTACACAAAACAATCCCTTTTCGAATATTTTATTGCAATTAGAGAACTCGCAAGTACTTCTAGTGAAATTATTGATGAATCTTCATAAACGGCATACATGATTTCTCATCAAATAAAGCTATTTTATACGGTGCTAAATCTATCCCAGAATTTAAAGAGAAACTTCGTATTTATGAAAAAATGGTCAATGATAAAAATAAAAAACCCTTTCCAAGAACAAATTCTCAATTCAGTCAAGGACGCTGCATGAACTGAAAACATAATTTTCATAAGTCTGAATTCCAAAATGATAATGCATGTAATAAACAAAAAACTTGTTTTAATTGTAATATGTTTGGTCATATTTCTCGTTTCTGTCCCGAAACACATAAAGGTTTAAAATGTAGTGTTTGTAAAAGATTTGGTCATATTTCTGCAAAGTGTACTTACTAATAATCCTATTCCAAATCGAACTGATAATGCTGTGTCACCTATAAATCATTCACCTTCTTTGGTACATAAAACTGTTACTATTAATGATAATTCATTTACTGCATTAGTAGATACTGGTAGTCAGAAAACAATTCTAACGAAAAATACATATAAAAAAATCGGTTCACCACCTTTAACTACTTTTCATGGATCACTTACAGCTTTTGGTAATGGACACATTACACTAATTGGTAACTGTATACAAGAACTTACAATAGATAATCAAAAATTTATCACCAACTTTTGTGTTGTCAATAATGACACTATGACGTCAGATGCTATTATTGGCATGGATAATTTAGCACAGGCCGAAATAAAAATCTACACAGACGGTTTTAGATTAACAAAAATTTCGAACACTGAAACGGAAAATGCCGAACAATTTTCGATCTCTAACATCTCAACAAATGATAAATTAGAACTTGAAATCGGATCAGATGTCACAAAAATTCAACGAAACATTCTTCAAAATTTGGTTTCAAGCTATAAGCCAAATAAGACTGAAACTACTGATATTTAGGTGTCTATTAATTTAAAGAATGAAACACCAATAACATATAAACCACGACGATTACCTTTTGTTGAAAGAAAAATTGTACATGACCAAGTGATGAAATGGTTGGCTGAAGGTATTGTTGAGCCATGCTCTTCTGATTTTTCTAGCCAAGTAGTTGTTGTCAGGAAAAAAGACGGATCCCCGAGTGTTTGTATCGATTATAGACAACTTAATAAAAACATTGTAAAAGATAACTATCCCTTACCATTAATAGATGATCTGCTTGATAACCTTCAAGATGCAAATACGTTCAGTACAATTGATCTACGTAACGCATTTTTTCATTTAGGAACAGAACCAAATAGCCGTCGATATACATCATTTGTGACACATAACGGACAATTTCAATTTCTACGTGCACCTTTCGGTCTTTGCACATCACCAACAGTGTTTCAGCGGTACATAAACACAATATTTAAGGATTTGATTATTAAAGGTCATGTTTTAATTTACATGGACGATGTCGTTATAAAATCTAAAAATGCAGAAGAAGGTCTCGAAAGACTTGGAACAGTATTTTCAATCGCTTCCTCTTACGGCTTAGACATAAATTTTCAAGAATTGTAAATTTTTAAGTAAACAAATAGAATATTTTCGTCATGTTATCCAAAATGGGAAATTTTCCCCGTCACCACAAAAAATCAAAGCTGTTATTAATTTCCCTGAATCGAAATGCCAAAAAGACTAACAATCTTTTCTTGGTCTTGCTGGATATTTTAGGAAATTCATTTTAAATTTCTCCATCATTGCACATCCTCTAACAGAACTTTTGAAGAAAAATCGTAAATTTAAATTTGCTGATAGAGAAATACAAGCATTCAAGTGTCTCAACAATGTTTATCTTCTCCACCTGTTATAAACATTTACAATCAAAACCCTGATACCGAAATTCATTGTGATGCTAGTATTCATGGTTATGGATGTATTTTACTCCAAAAATCAATGACAAATAATGTGTTCCACCCAATATATTTTATGAGTAAGAAAACGACAGACGCCGAAACAAAATATAGCAGTTATGAACTTGAAGCTTTAGCTATTGTCCAAGCATTAAAAAAGTTTAGAGTTTACTTGTTAGGCAAACATTTCAAAATAGTTACTGACTGCAACGCGTTCGCAATGACTCTCAAGAAAAAAAAATTGTGTACTCGTATAGCGCGATGGGCATTGCAACTACAAGATTTTGATTATGAAATAGAACATCGCTCTGGTTCCAAAATGAATCATGTAGACGCACTAAGTAGATACCCAGTTATGATCGTACAAGACAGTCTAGTAGCAAAAATCAAAACGGCTCAAGAACAAGACACTGAAATCCAAACCATTAGAGAACTTTTAAAATTTAAACCTTATAATGATTACCTTCTAAAATCCGATATACTCTAGATGTTTGTAGATGGTGAAGAACTACTCGTTGTCCCTCAAATTATGCAGAACGACATTATACGCACCGTTCACGAGTGTGGACACTATGCTTCTAAAAGAACAGAAGAAGCACTCAAACATCAATTCTATATCCGTAAAGTTAAAGAAAAAATAGACTGAATCATTCAAAATTGTGTTCCATGTATTTTGTTTAATCACAAACGTGGCAAACAAGATGGTCTGCTACATCCTACCGAAAAAGAAGCCCTTCCTCTAAGCACTTATCATGTTGACCATTTAGGCCCATTCCCTACTACAAACAAGAATTATAAACATATTTTTGCCGTCATTGATTCCTTCACGAAATTCGTATGACTTTACCCAACGAAGTCAACAGATGCTGCAGAAGTTATTGCAAAATTAGAAAATCAAAAATATATATTTGGCAATCCATCTCGAATTATTTCTGATCGTGGTACCGCATTCACTTCTAAACAGTTTCAAGATTATTGCAGTACCGAAAAAATCGAACATTTCCCAATTACCACCGGATTACCTAGAGCAAATGGACAAGTAGAACGTTAAAATTCTACAATCGAAACAGTCATATCTAAACTTTCCATAGACAATACAGAAAAATGGTACATGCACATCAAAGAAGTCCAAAGAGTTATAAATTCAACATTTCAACGAAGCATTCAAGTAATTCCCTTCGAATTACTGTTTGGTACTAAAATGAAGACGCCACAAGATCTCAATATCACAAATTTACTTAATGAAGAAATCCAAGCTGATTTCATCAACAACCGTGAGGAGTTAAGGAAAAAAGCTAAAAAACAAATCCTGAAAGTTCAAGATGAAAATAGAAGAATTACAACCTCCAGCGAAAACCAGCAACTATTTTCAAGCTTCTTGATCTTGTCTCCATCAAACGTACTCAAATTGGACCAGGACTCAAACTAAAACCCAAATATTTAGGTCCATACATAACGAAAATCAAACCGAACGATACTTACGATGTTCAAAAGTGTGGCTTTTTTGAAAGTCCAGCGAAAACTAGTACGTGTGCCGAATATCTCAAGCATTGTACTAATGACACTATTACCTGATGAACTAATGAAATGACATTTTCATTCGAACTTTGAAAAGACATTATTTTTTTTCCTTATTATCTTTTTTTATATTATAGAGTGAATTTCATTATTTTGTGTTTTTCTAGTGTATTAATTTTTCTTTTCAATTTTTCAGATATTGTGAAGTAGCTTAATTTTTTTAAATTTTCCTAATTGTTAATATTCAACCATAGATTAATCAACTTTTAAGAGAGTATGTTCTTTAATTTTAACTTGTGTTATTATTTTGTTAATATTTTATGCATAAATATTAATGTTTTAATTGTACCTTTTACTGGCTGACCTGGGGTCAGGTGATATTGTCGGATGGCCGATTGTGGGAATCGTCCCACTGCACTACAGCAGCGCCACCTTCAATTTAGATTAGATGGTTAGATCTCGAGGTGTAAGCACACAGAAATGCGTGTTCGTCTTTTTCTGTAATTTTTCATATGTAAATAAATATTTTTCCTCTTAAAATGAGCGTAGTTCTTGACAATATACCGACCCAACCTCCACACATATATAATTATATATTCAATTACATTGTAATTTACGTTAAGGAAGACTTTGAAATGAATGAAAGTAAAATATTTTTTTTATTGTTTCGCTTTTTGCACTAATTTATCATTTGGAAATTAGGGATGCGTGAAATGAGCCGCACGTGTTTGAATATTAAAACATTTTGAATTGGATAATAATTTAATAAACGTCCCTATAACATCTCCATTTTTACTTTTGCTTTTTACATCCTAAAATCCTATTATTCCTTAACTAAATTTCTCGAAAGATAGACTACATTGACGAAGAAAATGTTTAAGAAACTCTGGCACTTCCTTCTTTTGAGGAAAAAAAGAGTAATATAAAATCTGATTAATCTGGACGAATGAAATACTTTTAGCATTTTACCAATAGATTCTGCTCACGACATAGTGTGTATATCAATATGTTTTTCTAACTAACATACATAGTGTATAATCGAGGCAAGAATGCTTAACATAGAATTTTCAAAAGATTATTTTTCAAATTCTTATAGTTTCGAACAAAATTTCGCAAAGAGTGATATTGGTGTCATTCATCTATTCGCTTGTATGGATTTTGAAAAGTGAATCGATTTTTTAAATATCAATGTTGTTCTATTTTGGTATTTTACTAAATATTTTAAAAATTTCAATTTATTGAAGGTGATAATAATTTCTTTTTAAGTGATAGTTTGAAAATATATTGTCATTTCTTTTATTACAAAGCAATGTAATCACTTTCCCTTCGAGAGAAAAGTATGAATACTGTGCTGAAATTTTAAAAACATTACTTCTTTATAAATATTTATAACCTGAGAAAACATATGTAGATCTCTCATAGTTTTATAAGATTATAATATTTATATCTCCTGGAATTTATTAAATTAATTACTTATTATTAAGTTGAAAACTATACATAGTACTTTAAATATATTGAAACAAACTCATTTTAAACGTTTATGAAACAGGAACAGATTTTTAATGAAAGGAGACTGAAAATGTTTCCTGCCTGGTAATCCTGCGAAGTTATTACTATCGTAATAATTAAAATTCATATATCAGCAAGATAGACGCTACTTGTGCAGCAGTAACAGAAAAATTAGAACGAAAACTGCAATTTAAGCGCGATGTACGTTTCGCAAGCACTTTGGTAAATTTAATAGTAGCAATATCACAAAATATTTTGTGAGTGGTATCACAGATTCGAAGAAACATGTTTCTTTTATTAATTCAAAAGCAATGGAAGGCTACTGTTAGGGAGGAGAATTTTGAATTATCTTAGCAATTTTGAATTTAATTCCAATTTTGAACTATCCTAGAGAAAAACTGGCTCTGAATATACCTTTAACAATCGTCCTTTATTTACGAGCAAGCGAAAAAATTTGCATGTGTCATGGGGAACTATGATTTTAAAGCTGGCCATGAATGGGTAACAAGGTTTCGAGACCAACATGGAATACACTGTCCGTGGTGAAAAAAAACAGTGCCTTTGGATAACGTATGCACATAGCATCGTCGAAAAATGTGTAACATTTTTGAAAAATATTCCGCTGATGATGCTTATAACATAGATGAGATGGGGTTATTTTTCCAGATATTACAAAACAAACATTTGCTTCAAATTTCAAATCATTTTCACATGTAAACCAGAAAAATCTTATATATTCTCTATCTTCTTCATCTATCCCGATATTTAAAAATGCTCTTTCAATGTTACTACTGAAAGCATATTCATGTTTACGAAATTACAATATTATCTCTAATATTTTGTGGTTTAAAGATGGTTCTGATATGAAACAATCATTCAGAGATCTTTGCTCTTTATCTTTTGTCGATTCATCGTGTACTCTTTCAGATTTAATAACTTCAGAATGAGGCATATAATAAAAATCCTTCTCTCTCGAATGTTCAACTTTAATTATTCATTAACAACATTCTTATATTCATTATAATCCCAATCATCGTTTTTCATTTTCGAACTTAAGTTATGAATTTTCGTTTTACTATCGTAAAATCGTTCGGCAATTCCTCCTAGAATAATACAGTTTGATCTATCCCATTTTTTTAAACTTTAAATTAATTTTGAATTTAGTAAAAATTGGAATTCAAATTTGGAAAATTCAACGTTATCAATAATCTCAATGACCTCTAACTGCCAAATACTTTTAAATTTTCATTTAATATTGAACAACATTCAGTATTTAAGGATAAGATGTGCTTTTTAAACTCTAAATCTGAAGCCGGATTGAGACCTTGAACCATTTTACAGAACAGAGTATCAATTAAAAACAAAGATTCATTTATTCTTTCCTTTTCCCCTGAATGTAATTCCCAAAAATACTGAGCGCCAATAAGTAGAGACATTTCATTTTCAAGTGGTTCGTTAATATTAGACAGTGGATTGCACGAGTAATTATTTTTGAGTATTCCCTTCAACTTAGTTGTTGATAATTTGAACTGCTTTCCGGGAATAATAGCAGAACCATAATCGCAATTGTCTTTTCTAGGTCACGTGGATTGCAGATGTGATTAGTTCTGCAGCTTCATAAATTTTATTGGTGGATCCATATTTGCCAAACCTATAAACTAATTGATTTTTTTGGGCTTGTAATGGATTATTTTAATTTTGAAGCTAATTCTTTCTTTAAAAAGGAACATTGTCTGCCAGAATCTAATATAACAAGAATGACTTTATTTTGAGAATCACATAATATAATAGCTGAGCATTTTTCCAGAAAAATTTTACAAGCATCCTCGTTTTTATCTGACACCACTACAGAGATCATAACATTCTAAAAATTTTCCAATCTTCTAACGCCATTCTCGGTCTGAAATGGAGGATTAATTCACTATGTCTGCATTTGCAAGTTTTGCATACATTTTCGATTGTTAATTTTTATAAATGTGTCCTTTTGAAAGACATAAAAACCAACTCCCTTTTTTTCCTAAAGGAAGCTTTACGCTATTCGATTGATAAAGGACAGGAATAAAAATCGTGATCATTTTTTGACTTCACATAAAAAATACAAATTTCCACATCAACGACAAATGTTGAAATAGATGGAATATTATAATTAAATTCATTTTGATTATAATAATCAAATTGATTTTTATAGAATGTTCCTAATTTTTGGGTGGGTTTCTTAAAATAATTAAATTTAGCTTCATTTCGCGCATTAAATCCACTATAATTAAATTCTATTCACATACTCATTTTGTTCACGGCACTGAATTTCATCTTTTCAGAATTGTAATAACTCAGATATATCATTATTATTTTTCGCTTGGGTTTTACGAAATAACTCTATGGATAAATCATTAGGTAGTACAGCTTTTAACAGAATAGGTTATGTTGTATAAATATAATTGTGCAGGTTAATACTATTATTTTCTAATCTTTAAATATGCGTTTCGCATTCTGAATGCAATTTACGCAGTGATTCAGTGTTGTATGGTTTTCGTAATGAATTAAATAAAACAAAAGTTTCGACATGTTGCCACATCGTCTATTCCGAACGGCGACCCATGCACAGCTTCCGTAAGAGGCAACAGATTTTCTACGTGCATTTTCTAAAATTGTCGCATTTTCATTGGAATATCTAACTTTCTACGAAGCTCTTAGCGTATGAAGGAATAAAGAGCACCTGAATCACATAGTACCTATATACAGTATCCATTCTCTGTAATATAAGTCATATTTTTTTCGATGCTGAAAGATATGTGCGTCAGAGGACTATTTTCCAGTTGTTAGCCTCACCTCCAGAAAAGAGCACCTGACTTGAAATTTTATGGAGTCTCCGTAGAGAATGGCTAGAGGGGTTTGCTAGCAAAAGAGACATTTAAAAGAGAGGTGAGCTGTTTCTGTTATTGAATGCGATAGGCCCTACACAGGAATCCTCAACGCTCTGCTGGGAATCATCATCTATATTTCGTCGAACGTTGGTTACTCTAGTGGTTCTTGCCTCTGCGAATACTTGTCGTTTCTGTCTACAGTAATGCATTACATGTCCCAGACACTGGTCACAGATATAGGCACATTCTCTGAATTTCTCACGGATTTGTCTGAGACTGTACTGTAGCGGAGTCTCTGACTGGACGTTAAAGCGGTTATCCAACTAGATTCCGATAATGTGGAATGGTAATGCATCTTCTTCGATCGGCGAGTGCAAAAAAGCCGCCAAGATTTATTTCCGGACTATAGATGCGATGTCATTTGAAGTGGTGGATTTAATATTGTTACACTGAATTTCAGATAGGACTTCCGAGGTTCCACCTTAGCATTACTACGTGTGGGGGATTTTAAATCAAACATGTCTGTATCGGTTGACGAAGCGCAAAAATTGGATTGCTTCTCAAATTTAAGCTTAGCGATCAGTGTGGGCTTAAGGTTTTCTATCTCTTGGCGGCGTTTTATAAATTAATCATCAGTTTTAGAGTCCTGAAACATCAGGGTCTGGTACAAATCTTTTGCGATCCCCTTCATCAGATGAGCCATTTTCTCGTCTTCTTGCATGGATCGGATCATTTTTTTGGCATGAAGCAAGTAATTCATGGGCTTATATTTAGTTCTCTGTACTCGTGTAATTTAACACATTTTGGCGTGGCCTGTCAGTTCATCTGAATGGCAAAACGTGTTGCTCAGGTAGTTTCTGAACGTAGTCCATGATTTCTCATTATTGCTAAGCCTTTGTCTAGCAGTTCTAGTGAGATAGGAAACGATATTCACCCTCCCCGTGGTTATAGGAAACGATCTGTTCCTATTTCTTGATACATTCATAGTTTCTTAGTAATCGTTACCGGAAAAGATGCATGGGTTTCTAGGCAGTTATGTCAGTAACGGTACAGGAGAGATGTGGGTGAATCTGGAATCTTTCGTTGTTTTCAGAAATCGTTAGAACAGTCGTTTTTTTAAGCTTCTACTTTGCCTTACTAATTGGCCATACTCAGAAGAAATATCTTGAAGGCGTACACTCCCACATAGCTGCTCCACAGTAACGATCGCTAATACCTCGTGCCTTCATCAAAAATGCCGCGAAAATCTTTACTTATACACAAGTCTAAATAAAGATTACAGTATTGAAGAGCAAATGAAAAATTTCTTAATAAAATAATCAAGAATTCATTAACTATAAATTTAGCATAAATTAAAATTCAGCATAAACAAATTACAAATATTAAATAACAAAAAGATGACAATCTATCTCGCATTCACAGCTGTGCTAGAGGAATATGTATACGAAGAAAAGAATATATTTTGCTTTGGTTCAAGATTCCCTTAATTTTTCGAGAATGATATGGCTCGCAGAGGAACTACTGTCCGCCAGTTTTGATGCCCCACAAGACCCACCGCGAAGCCAGAGATGATGCACCTTAAATCTGTCGTGGCTCGAGGTTCTCTCGTGGCGTGGTGAAGTGTTGAGACGGGGTGTAAACTCAGTGGTCGTCATCAGTTTATTTCCACTTCCTATAAATAATATTATTCTTTTTTTACTGAATCGATTAAATTTTTTCTTGTTTACGAGTAAAATTGTTCCTCTTTTCATACCAAAACCGAATGTCTTAAATGTCCTCGCTCGTGAAGTTATTATGCAAGAACGACACATTTCAAAACGTTTACTTTTTATCTGATGGTAAATAGCTCACCTAACTCAACAGACAGAAAAACACTATGAATTCCTTTTCATGAAAAATATTCATAATGCCTACCTCTTTCTAGAAAGTAATCTTGAAGATAATGTTTCGAGATGCTGAGCATGATTTTTTCAACCCTTTGATTAATATGTCATTTTTCGGATGAATTATTGATAGGGGATTATTTTCATTAACTTTGTTCCTGAAGTGTCTTCACGGAGAGCAATCAGGGATCAGCTGAATCAGGTGGTAGTAGATTTATTCAGATGAGTCGATAATCAATAATAATATCTTGAAGCCTGTCTATTGTTTCATTAATCGTATCACATTTTGCACCATCCCTTGTCCTCGTTCTCTTGATTTCAGCTTTCCCTCTCTTTTACTGTGTAGATATATAAAGGACAGAGTTTATGAAAATAGTTTTAATACGACAGAAAATTTAGAAATTGCCATATTATTCAAGGGATTTAAAAAAAAATACAGAACCTTTGGAAACGTTTCTTAAAATGTGTGCTAATGAGTTTTTCAATCAAATGTTTGAAAATTATTCCATACATGTGCAAAAATAAGTAGTCCAATGGTTTTCTTAGATTTTGCAGATATAAATGTTATGGACCACGTCTTAAACTTATGCAGATAACTATTATAACATTTTGTAAATAGAATGCGCTCGAAACTGTGCAATAAAACAGATACCTCAAATTTAATTCGATTACATCAATGTATCTTAGAATAAGAAAATTTTATTCGATTTCCTCATTCTGTATTGATTACCTATTAATGTCGCTGCTAGAATTAACAAGTTGGCTATTAGCATCGAAACGCAAGCCTTTGAACCGCAGACAAGTGAAGAGGATTCCATTTGAACTGGCACTACTCTTTCCAACAATCTACCCCAACCCATCGAAAGAAAATGGGACTAAGGCAGATTTGACTTGTATCATTACTCGAACTTACGATTAAATGATTGATTTTTTGGTCTCATTAACGTCGCACTAAAAGCAACAGGATGACTATTGGTGTAGGAACTTTTAATTTTGAGCCTCGGTCAAGTGACGAGAAAGACACCTGAGCTGCATTTACCTCTTCTAACTTTCACACGACGACAAATGGAGAACTTTAAGCCTCGGCAGATTTTTCGTGCATCTCGACGGATTTCTGGTGGCATCAAGCTAGTCACGAGTCCGCCTCCATGACCATTAGTCTACTGTGGATTCACGACTAGATGGAAAAAAACGCCAATATTAAACTCACAACCATAGCGAAGCTACCACGCCATATTTAATGCTTGAAGTGATTGCATAAAGTGAAAAAACGTAAATTAAGTATCAAATTTATGTTAGTATTTACATGTTAGCTTCTCTAAGATAAAGAATTAAATTAAAAACCGGTTAAACATTTATAATTTTGATCACATAATGCACTATTTATTGTACAACAGGGGCTTTTAAATTTTACTCTCCGAATTTTCAAAACAATAATCTCAAGAAAATAACATGTCTTTTTTAGGATTTTGGAGGTATTTAATATTCAAATTTAGAAATAATACAAGAGTAAAACTTATTTTCTATTTAAAACAATTACAGTTTAAAATTACTTATACAGTTGCTTGATTATTTGTGTTCTAAATGCTCTACTAGCTCCAAGTTTTGGCTCAAAATATATTTAAATTAAAATATCCCATATAAATATTTTTTTTCACAAACCTGGCGATTATCACTTTATGAAGATTACTAATTTCAAAGAAATAAAATATTAATAGTTTATTTTAATGTCATGCGTATGGATTTTAAAAAGGATTTACATCAATATTCAATATTGTTACAATGAGTGTTTGGGACTTTGTTGTTTTTATTGCAGAATGTCTACTATTTCTAGAAAATGCATTTGACAGAAAATGTGAAAACATGTCTCTAAAGTAGCGTAGTATAAGTGTTCTAGGGGCCAAGCAATGGCCAATTTTGTCTTCAAGTTTAGTGACAAAGCCAGGTGTCCTTAGACAAATGTTAATGTTTCTAGGGCATTCTTTAAAGATTATACTTTTCAGCCACTGTGTGTATCAGTAGGATGTACGTAGATAATTTCCTTATTTGAATTACTATGTCCAGTTATTATGCAAACTTTGAATTTGCGCTTTTGTACATTTTTATGTTTGTGTAAATAGTTCTCGTTAAAGTATTTAAATACTTTTTGAAAAAAATAATGTACAAACAAATACTTTATTTTATACTTAGTGTCACTTGAATTAAAATAATATACAGAAATCAGTTAGAAAAATGGCATTAGATTAATTAAAAGGAATTCGTTTAGCATATAACAAAGAAAAAATAGCATGTATGTGAATAAGTCCACTTAAAAACACACATAATAAACTTCCTATTCCAGATTCTCAAGAATATCTCGTATATAAAAAAAAATACTTGTACCTAATTTTACTAAAATTTAGGAAATCACTTTAGAGTTACCACTTTTAAAACGTAGTAACTGTGCAAAAATTCAGTTCTAGAGTTAAAGTTGAAACTTAATTAGAAAACAAAGATATACATATCAAATAAACTTAAATTCCATCACTTTTACAAGCCATACTTCTTTGTATGCTATTCTTCAATGAATATTTGATTTAACTCCAAATTTTTTTTGAACTACTTTTCTGACGATAACGAATGTCGTTTGGATCAGTAACACAAAGTAATGTCTAAGTTCTCACAGGCATCAACTGTATACTGCCTAATGCATGTAATGGTTTTAGTACTGCTTTGTTTCCATCATTAAATGTATGACAGTCTACTTCAATGAATGTGTCCCATAAGCAAATGTTTCATGGTCGACACAGACTTTTTTCGGGGTTATTTTTCACAAACAACTAAAGAAACATTCATTTGAAATGCATCAACGTATTTCAAGCTATATGATGAGCCAGAATGATTGTGTGAACTAACGCGATCACTTGACACATTTGATCTTCGATATCGAACACATATGCTATAATTACTTGGTAATTTCTATATCTTCTATATTACGTTTATCATTGCGTGAAGCTATCACACACCCATTCAATGATGTGTGGCCTAAGCCTTGCCACCATCACAAGGTACACCTCAACTTGTCAAATACTCTCCTTGATAATTAAGTTTACTTATTTCAGAAGCCGCAGCATTCATAAAATCTTAAGCAATAATTGAAGCCATTTTTAACAATTTTTAATAGATCCTGAAAGAAGACTTCGATAAGCCAGGCACCCAGATCTTTCGAAGAAGTTTGTCCTTCCCCTTTGAATCACATGTCTAGTATAAACTGAATATTTATCGCATTCATCTTTTTCCTTTTTTAGATGATGAAAAACAATAAGGAATGCTGCAGTTTGTATCTTTTCACAGCATAATGAAAATAAAGCCAAAACTGCACTCTTCCTTGAATTCTGTCATTGTTACAAACAAAATGGGAAACTGAGGACATTTACAAGTACTTCTACCCTGAAAATTCTTTTACGCATTTCTTTCTTTTCTGATATTTTTTTCCTCTAATTTTCTCTTCAGCTACAATTTTAATTTCACTGTACGAGCTAACTATTTCATTTATCTTTAATGTAGAATGGTAATTTTTGTGAGCTTTTCCTTCCTGGAATTGAGAGTGTGATGTATTCAATTTCTTAAAAGCAAACGATTTAAACTTTAAGTGATACTTTTTTAAAACATTATATATTCAATATTTAAAAGAAAACGATTTAAACTTAAAGTGATACTTTTTTTTCAATATTCTTTATTAATCTATATTTTTTTAAATGTTTAAAGTTTTTACAAAGAAATAAATTTATGCTTTTTGCAACACTAGATCATATATTTTTTTTAGAAAATTTACTGGCAACGAACAAAAAAAATAGAATTGAGTTTGGTTCCGAGATGAAAAACGAATGTCGAAAATTATGCTTGTGAAAATTGTGTATTTGATTTATGTCTGAAAAGATGTGCGCACATAAATATGATGTCCTGAAAACAAGTCATCTTTATTAATAGACTGCAATACAGTACAACAATTATATTTTTAACTACTCATGGTATAAATAAAGCTGTATTAATCTAAAAATCAATTTTACATTCTTAACAGCTATTTCAAAAAGAAATAAAATGACAATTAAAACTCGAAAGCAATTCAAAAATTTTAAAAAGTTCTATGCAAGTTTTGCAAAGAACAGATTTAGTTATTAAATATTATATCGAGAAATTGACAATAATAAACTTTTCCGGTACTAAAATCAATAAATTATTAAAAAGAATATATTTAAACTAAAGGTAATTAAAATTCAAACAAAGATAAATTATTGAATGGAATATGATACCCGCTACATGTAATTAAAGTTAAATTAAGTAACAAGTTATAAAATTGAATATATTTTAGCTAAATGTAATTAAAATTGAAGCCAAATATAAAAAAAAAATTGAAAAATGATTCGGTACACCAAAAGTAATCCACCTACAGCAATAACCCCTTTAGGTGGCAAGAAAAATTGGCTGCCTCACAGCTGTCTTAAAATTCTGAATAATGTTATTTATTTTCATTCATATCTTGATTCCAGTTTACATATGATTTAAAGTAATACATAAAGCGATAAGTAAATAAAATGATTAATATTTATATTTGTTTCTCTTCAGTCCTATTAAAATATTGGAGAAAATTTATAACAAAGTATTTTTATAAATTGAGTTCATTAACACGTTCGCTCCCAGCGTATCCCATGCAATACGCTCGCGTTTGCTCTCCTTTGCCCAGTGTATCACATTTGATACGCTCCGTGAGTGTTTTCTACGGCTCAACGTATCAATAGAGATACGCTTGATGAAAATGTTTCATTTAATTTTTTACAACGTTTTTCTGTATTTCACTTGGTGTGTGTGAGTATGTATGTGTGTCTTCAGATTTTCGATCGTTAATTTAACCAACTTCCCTACAAGCTAGAGATCTGAAATTTTGGGAACCGTTTTTACTTGCCTAACAATGCGATATTTAGATATTTGTGACCATTTTTAAGTAATATTTCAATAATTTTCTTTAATAAACTTTGCCGCCATATAAAAGCGTTGTTTTTAAAAACGTTGTTTCTTATCTCGAATTATTAATGTTACTATATGGCGTTACAATACAAAACCTATATAGATAGGTTATTTGGAGTGTTGACCTCGTTGATACGGGTTTGGATTTCACTTCTGGCTATCAAAAGTGGGAAGGGGGGGTAATTGTTAAAAGCACGTGCTGCGGCGCTGCACTTTAAATGTAAAAAATTTTTAAGGGTTAACATGGTTTAAAAGGATCATTTGCTTTCGACATGTATTTTTATTTCTTGCTTTCTTCTTAGAAGTTCGAATGAGAATTAATGCATGTTTAAGGGGGTTAAGGCTTTTAGTAGCAGATACTCCCATCTGTTCGTTTCATTCGATCGGTTTTTATTTGTAGTGACAATCATGACAAAAAGAAAGTACATATCTCTTACTGAGATTTGCGACTTAATGTATGAATCTCACATTGATGATAGCGAAAATAATCCAAATCTGCACATAGCAATTAAATGAATAAAATGGCGAAGAAGATGTGTTCTTTACTCAAAATCTTGCGTGAAGCATCAAAATATGTGAGTAAGAGGTGTGACGTTGGACAGTGCATTGAATTTTTTTTATATAAATATACCATACAGCAAAATAAGATTTAATTTTTTATATCTCTATGTTCCATGTAATAGTGCATCATTACACCATGGAATTTATGTAACAAATGTAAATATATTTTGTATTTTTTTTCTTAAAAGATATGATTTTTATGTAATTATTTTATGCAAAAATAGATTTTTTGATTAAATCTTTTTTTTCTTTTTAATGCTTTTTAAATAATGTATGTAAATACCAAAATATTTTAATTAATAGCCTATTTTAGGGGAGTTTTTTTCAGGAATTAGACTTAATATCTAAAATCGTCTGGGCACAGCGTGACACTCCGCGGTAAGAAGCCGCGTGCATACAGAAGCACTTCTTTTTTCTCTCTCCTGTAGCGCAATGGTTAAAGGGGAAAGTTAGGTATTAGATATATATTATATAATCATACTTTATTCAAATAAAATATGCAGGAGAAATTAATTATGACTTATTTTTGAAAATTAAGTTCTTTACTGGTGAAAGCTGACATCATAAGTATACGCAGAAACAAAATAAACCCTTGAAAAATGGTCAGACATTTTTGGGTTAACAAAAACAATAGCCCTTTGGTAAAAACAAAGTAGATGAGCAAAATAGATAAGGTCTTGCATTTTTTGAAGTTTTCTCTGCTAAATATGATGCCGAATGTCTCAAAACGAACCTTAATACATTTATTTTTTTAAAAAAAATATTCACATTAAATATTCTTAAAAATGAAAGAAAAAAATAATGCGAAAATTTCAACATCTATTTCGAAGCTACTTCTATTTTTAATTTTTTTAATGGATTTTGATATTATAATGTTTAAAACTTCTCTCATTTATATGTAGCGAAGCAACAAAAGGAAAGTAGTCTCAGAAAAGCATAGTTTCACATAATTTATTTAATAAATCAGAAAGAATAGATATTTCCTGCTAAATTGTAATTTTTATGGTAGACGGAGACCTTAAAGAAAATGGAGAAATTTTTCTCTCCACTCTCAGAATAAATTACTAGAAAGGTAATTGCTTCTTTATTATATGGACCTTTCCTACAAAGTGAAAGACGATCTACGAAGCCACAATATTCATTAGAGAAAAAATTCAATATTTCTTTATACTATGTTACCTATAAAATTATTTTTCCAATTTATGAAGTTTTATTATTTGAACATAACGCTTAATTAATAATTCTTTGATGAACATCTAAATTTGAAATACACGTAATGTATGATTATCAAAGACACAGTAAAAGACGGAAATTTAGAGGCGTAATGAACTCTTAAACAAATTTATCCCTATAATACTCTCCTCGGGGTAAATTATGTCAATAAATACTACAAAAAAGACTGAGATTGTCGCATTCACAATTGACACTTAATATTTTGAGAAATAATTCATACTTAATCAGCATGGCATAAAATATGTTTTTGCTAAAATTATTATTAATTTATATTCTTAATTATTTTTATAAATAAAATCTCCAGTTGGGATTCAATCTCGTACTCTTCATTTAGACTTGCGTGTACTTCCTACGCTGCATTTTTGATGGAGGCGTGGGGTATTAGCGATCAAGCGACGGAGCCACTACGTAGAAAGTGCATGCCTTCATGGTTCCCCACCTGAATTTGGGCAATCGGTAAATTGAAGTCAATACTGTGTAAATTAAATGGGACAAACGATATTTTAGGTAGATGTGCCTGAAACCACTTCAAACGAATTTTATGTGCTTATACTGAGTATGAATCACCTCAAACTGGATTTATCTGCTTTGAGTGGGTGTGACTGATATGTCTAATTGGTTTTAGTTTAGAAATACTTACTTATTCTTCAGTTGTGAGCCTTCGATAAATACAGTTAGTTATTCATATCTCCCTCTTTCTTTCATGCTTTCAAAAATGGATGTCACTCTTAGGAAGCGTGCTTATATTACACCTCTGAAAGGTACCTCTCACACTTCTATCACAGTTAGAAAAATAGTTCCTGCAAATGATGTAGGCAAAACAAGTGTTTCAAGATTCATAACTTCCTTCAAAAATGCGAATCAGCCTCTCCAAGAAGGAAAGGAGGACGTGGGAGCAAGTGGAAAACTACTGCAAAAACTGATACAATTTTCATTAGAAATAAACAAAAATTAATTTGAAAAAAACATGCTCAGACTTCAAAGTTATTGGTGGCATCTGGTTTTGAGCAGCTCATCTGTACGGGGAAAGCATTTGGATGGTAGCCGTAAGGCAAGGATACCAACGAAAAAACAATCTTTAACTCCTAACATGATGAAAAAACGCTTAGAATGTGCAAAAAAAGTACAAATCACGAACTGCTGACGACTGGAAGAAAATAGTTTCCAATGATGAAATTCATTTTTTGTACAAGGATATATTTAGAAGTTCAGAGGCGAAGAGATTGTGAACCATTGAAACAGGAACATATCCAGGAGACCGTAAAACATTCGCGAAGGTAGATGTTTTGGGTATTTTTCACGACAAAAGACACTGAAAGCTTAGTTCCTATTCAAAGTATGATGAATACATAGTCATGATGAATACTAAATACATCTTAATAGTACTATATAAGATTATTTCATTCATGAAACCCATTTACTAAGACCCATTTAAAATTCAAAAAGACTAGGTTCGTTGTCACAAATCAAAACTGGTATAGACATTTTTTCTGGAAAACAAATTAAAGTGCTTGATTGGCCTGGAAATTCATCAGACCTAAATTTGATGGAGAACGTGTGGAATATTGTAAAGAGCCATTTAGGTAAGATGGATTGTACAACAAAAAAAGCGTGATAAACAATGCAATTAAAGAGTAGTTTCATGATGATGAACTCAAAAGCATGTGTCCTAATCTAGTGGAATCGATGCCATAACATATGCAAGAGGTCATTTCTGCTAAGGGAATATTCATTCTATACTTTTATACATCCTATACCAGGGATGGCGAACCAATGGCACACGACACAATATTTTGGGCACGCCACCAATCACAAAGTTCACTATGAAGCATATTACGAACGAACGCGAGTGATCCTACGCAACGGAGTGTTCGGGCACGGGGCCGAGAGCAAGAAGCGAGCTCGTTTGTTATTGTAGTTACATTGTGGACTACTATTGCTAATGATGCAAAGTTTGCTCACGCATAGCATTTTGTCAATTTCTTTGACACAACTCTATTTTAAAGTTTATTTGTATTATATTTATAATTTCTTACTGTTATTTAAAATGGCTAGTTCAGTAAAAAAACAAAAAGTGCAAGATAGTAAGTGTATCAGAAAATTTCAAACTTGGTGAACTGAGAAATATGGCATGATTAGTAAAGACGACAATGCAGTGTGTGTTTTATGTTCTGGAACAGTAGTATGTAGAACATCGTCTGTAAAACGACATTTTAAAACAAATCACAAATTCGTTAGTCAAAATAGGAACCAGAACAAAAGGAATTAATTGCAAATGCAATGAAAGACTGAAATAAAGAGTCGACGTCTATGATTAAATATGTTGGCGAAAATTGTCATACGAGCGCGGCAAGTTACTCGGCTGCAAATGTCATTGCTCGGCATAGTAAACCTTTTCATGAGGGAAAATTTTTGAAGGAATCCTGATTAGCATGCACGCCCTCACTTTGTGATGATATCGATAATAAAGATAAAATAATTCAGCGCATCGAAGATACTTCTCTATCTAGAAACACAATAAAAGAAAGAATATTAGAACTGGCCGGAAATGTAGTAGATCAACAAAAAATTGACGTTAACTCCGCTTTTTTTTATATCGCTGTGTCTTGACGAAAGCATTGACGTCACTAAATCAGCACGTTTAGCCGTTTATACTCGATATTGCGTTTTATCGAGATATTGCGTAGGAAACCTCAATAAGAAAGAATTAATTGCGATAACATGGTTGCTAACAACTGCAAAGAGCACAGATATTTGCACAGCTGTTAAATATTCGCTTGCTGTGAAAGAAATTGATTTGAAAAAAAATTGTTTCAGTAACAAGCGATGATGCTCCAAGTTAGGTGGGAAAAAATGGTTTCATAAGTTTATTTCAAACAGACGTAGGACATTCGATTCTTGAAATCCCCTGCATCATTCACAAACAAGCCTTGTGTGCTAAGAGTGGTTTAACATCTCTTGATAACGTAATGGCGGTAATCACAAAAATAGTCAATCTCTCATTTCGTCACAGGCTTTAAATAAGCGAAAGTTTGATGCTTTGTTAAATGAAGTCACCTCGGTGTGCGATGGCTTATTGATGTATAATAATGTTCTTGGTTGAGCCGCGGGAACGTACTTCAAAGATTTGTTGATTACTTGGAAGAAATCAGACTGTTTGTGCAAAATGAGGGAGGGGGGGAATTGAACATAACCAACAGTTGTTGGATGTTATGTGTCTTTAAAACTTGATGTTTTTTACAGACATATGCCAACGTTTCAATGAATTAAACGTGAAGCTTCAAGGCACAAATAAAATAATTATCGTCATGATAGATATCATTCGCGCTTTTGACGCTAAACTGTACGTTTTCACAGACACAGAGACACAGGAACAATATTATTACAAGAAACTACAAGTATTTTCCAAACTTGAAAAAAAAATATCAACGATTTAGATGTACATGAGAAACAAGGCGAAGAAACAGTAAATGAAGAATTTATTTCTGTAATTGACCTTTTTGTAATAAATAAAGAGTTTTGAGTTGATAGTATTTAGTATTATTATTTTCCCAATATTCACGAAATCAAAATTATTTGATGGCAAGTCTATGACCTCATTAAACATTTTTTTAGAAAAAATGGCACGTTGATACATAAAGGTTCGCCACCCCTGTCCTATACATTTACAATACTTACTAGAAATTATATTGTAAATGTATAGAATGAATAAGAATTCATTTTTCTTAAAAAAGCAATTTCTTTTTTATTTTTTCGCGATTAATTTGCACAGGTATATAAAAGGTTAAAAAATATGACAAACCCAGCAATGTCTAATAACAGAGACCCAAAGCTTACAGCTGCACCCAAACACTCTCCAGTGACGTTACTCATATACCAGCTACATAAAAATCCTTTCTGGCGATGACCAACAAGAGGCTAGTAAACGAATGAAGGACTATGAACGGATCGCATCTTATATCCACTAGGATAGAAAATATGTGTTTCGCGATCTCCAAATATACCTGTTCCGTTCCATATGTCTTTTCCTAACTCACTGGAACAACTAGACCATAATTTGACAATAATGAGGACACTTTAATGAATTAAAAAAAAATTCGAGCAATACGATTTGCAGTTCAGATGATCCGACACGCCAAGTCGAAAGGTGCGCAATGACGAGACGTCCGAGTCGTACATACAGGATATACTTGCTTTATGCCTAAAGTAGAACTCTTTCATGCAAGAAGGCGAGAAAGTCTTTCATCTGATTAAGAGGATCGTACCACACAGAGCTGGTTCAGAATTACAAATTTTTTGATGAATTTGTACAACGCTGCCGACAGATCGAAAACCTTAAGCGTACGAGGATCAATACCCAATGTTTGTAATTTATCAGCCGATCCAGTCACATTTGATAAAAATTTCCTAGTACATGGCATTATTAATGGGAAACTTCAGAAAATCGAACCGGAAAGTAAAAATAACAATAATGATTCTATCACTTAAATAATATCGTTTCTATAGTGCGGGAACAAGTCAAGAAGGTTCTTTCTGTGATCACTAATCCAAGATAACGCATTAAGTTCCACATTATCAGGATCCAATTATGCAACAGTCTGGACATCCATTTAGAAACATAGAAAGTTAAGTGTTTCAATGTTTCTTGAAAATGCAACTATTTTAAAAACTGCTAGCGAAAAACCTGTGACCGTTGTTAGACACTATGTACTAAAAGTATAACATATTTGATAGGGCTATGACAACGTATGAATTCTCGTTTTTTTTTATTTAGAGCAGTCATCAAATGGTACTTGAATAGAATCTTTTTGTGCTAAAGATGCCTTTATAGACTGTGGAAGTTGGAGAGATACAACTTGCCGAAATCCCGCTAATGAACAAAGAGTCGAGTAAATATGTTTGATCCACATGTGCTGCTAGATAATACACAATCGAAGCCTATTCAAAGAAGCAAGTATGTTCTTATAGTCCACAAATTTAAGAGACATGTCATATGATTACGAAGGGAAGGAAATAGTCAGCGTTTCCTCGATAATAAACAACTTCGTTTGCTTGCTAAATAGTAAAAGGCGAGTCACAAATATTAGGCAGAAGCATGCTTTGGGAAACATGCTTGATTCTTACCATATCTCAGCTTACAACTGCTTAAAAAGACAAGCTGTTGAATTAACTTGAATAATTTAACAATGTATTTGACATCAACAGGAAATCTGGGCGCAAGACAGTAAAACATAAGATCGATATAGGCTAAAGTAGTGCTCCAATCAAATAAGATCTTACCGTATCTCAGCCAATGAGAGAGATGTGACAAAAGATGAAGTGCAACAAATGATTAAAGAAGTCGTCACATGACAGTCTGAAAGCCTGTGGTCTTCTTCAATAGTTTTAGTGAAATAGGATAAATACGAATAGCGCTTTTGCGGTGATTATAGGAAACAGAACAAAATCATGAAACGAAACGTTTATGTGATAACTCTCATTCATGATGCTTTAGACTGAATAGCTGATGCAAGAATTTGCTCTATGTTGGATTTAATATCCAGCTTTTAGTAAATAGAATTCAATGAGATAACAGGTCAATTGAAAAACCTCTCTGGCCTGACACATAGATGGCACTATTTCTATATAATTTAATTTTTATATTACTGTCAAAGAAGGAAACTGTATTAAAAAGGAGCTATAATTTCCTCTCTTATCAATTACATTACGATCAATTCTATGTTAACTCTTTTTAATGTGTTTTCTATAACTCACTTTCTAACTTTGTTGGGTTCAAATCTTTAATAAAACATTTTCCCACATTTTAAAGCTCTCAAACGAGCTGAAATTTCCTAAACACGATTGTTTTGATTGACAATGCGATAATTTTATTATAATTAATAAAAATTAATTGATTAAAACTGATTATTTAATTAATTAAATTTTACGCAAATTTTCTCGCCAAATCACCAAATGGTCAACACATGAGTCATTTAATAATTTAGCATTTGCTTTAATTTTAATTAGACTGAGAAAAGACGTGTTTTTGTACAGTCTCCGCAGGGACTTTACAAAAGGCCTTTCTTGCAAAGCAAAAATTTTATCAAACATTTTGAAAAGTAATAATCCTTTCAGGAAGACTTCGCTGCATTCGCTTTTGTTCATGAAAGAGCTAATCAAACTCGTTTCAACATGATTCTTCCGAACAATACTGAATCATTTGGCAGTTACGTACAGCATCTTATCATCAGATCTGAAGAAGTTATGCAACTAGTAAAACTCTACATTCTCGTAGGTCAGGCCGATGATATATGTCGATATGAACATTGGCATCTATGTGTCATCTACAACAAATGAGACTTAGTTTGGGTTTTATCACCAGTACTAGAATTTGGACTATCCGATAAGCTCTTAGGCCTTCATTTTGGACCGTATCAAAGTATTCGACTATTATCTAATGTGATATAAGATGTATAAAGTACATATGAAAATCGTAAACGACGAAGTACAAATGATGTCGCCCTCATCATATTGGGAATAATCTTCATCTAAATAATAAAATTGATGAGAGTACCAAAGTTTTCTAGATGACCTGTTACAGAAAATTACACCAGCTTACTTCAAGGTTCTACTTCTTTCTCAAAAGGGGACATTTGGCTATACACTTTTCTTGTCAATTCAATAATTAGGTTTAATTAATTATATTATTTGAAGTTCATTAAGTATATCACCTAAAATAAATTCGAGTAAGACTTTAAATTCAATTATGCATTATGTTAATAAACTAGCTACATGTAATTAAAATTAAAGCAAATGATAAATTATGTTATTAAATTCAATATATTTATGTTAAATGTAATTAAAATTAAAGCAACGGATTAATTAATAAATTGAATATTATATCAGTTAAAAGTAATTTTTTTGAAAACAAACGATAAATTATTAAACGACGGTTTTGGCGACCATTTGGCGTTTTGGCGAGAAACTTGCATTAAAACTTAATTCTGTAAATAATTAGATTTATTCAAATAGTTTTAATTAATTCAACTTAAATAATAGTACTGTCATCCAACACAATCGTGTTTAAGTAGGTTCAGCTGAAATGAGCGTCTTAAAATTTGAGAAAAAAAGCTTTAAAATTTTGAACCAGACAAAGTTACAATGTGAGTTAAGGAAAAATTCATTGAAAAGAGGTTAAATTGTACAAATGATTAGTATTTCAACTCATTTAGACGATTCAGGAGGGAGTAAAGACATTGGAAGCACTGCATAGAAGTAAAGTTTTGCAGTGGATTTCTCATTCGGAAAGAACTGTCTAAGGTCGGAGGTTGTTCAGAATATCGTGTTATGCCCCATGTAAGAAGAAAAATGCTTATCAGCAAATGTAAAGAACAGATAGAGGGAGCATTGTTGCCTTTAGAGAGCGTGGATCATCTTTCCGTGATATCGCTCTTTGTAATGGCCCCAATCCAACCATTGTCATGCGAATATGGAATCAATAGATTGCAAATTTTCATACCATACGACATACAGAATCTCCATGCCGTCCCATGATTAACGCCTGAGAGGACATACATATTGTGAGGTCGGCCCTGCAAAACCTTACAACCACATCAAGCACCATTATTCAGGAAATGAGCATGTTTGTATCATGCCCAGTATCCTTTCATACAGTGTGACGACGTTTGTAGCAGGTTGGTGGTCAACCCGGCAACCATTAATTCTGCTTCCCTTGATAATTGTAGGGTCATCTACGAGTACATGAGTCACATCAGCATGGATGGAGACTCATCTATTACTAATGACAAAGTTGGATTCAGAAATGGTGCAACGTTTTCCTTTAAGACGAGCCTCAGTTATGCGTACAGTATCCTAATGGCCGTATACGTGTCTGGAGGCTCCGAAGAGACCTTACCACTTGCATTCGATATCGCTGGGGGAAGCTGCACCTCATGTGTTGGTTTGAGCTTTCATTAAGTACACGACACGCACATCTCTAGTTCCGATTGCCGGTAATTTGAATGAAGATCGGTACATTTCTGACATCTTACGTCCAGTTGTTGTGCCCTATATTCAAGGCCTGCAGGCGCTACTTCCAACAAGATAATGCAGGACCACAATTTGCACGTCTTGTTCTGACATTCCACGATTCACAGGATATTTGTTTGTTGCTCGGGACTGCATAACCTCCAAATCTCTCACCCATTGAATTTATCTGGTTATGGGTGTCTGAGCGAATGGCCTACCATCCCTAACCAGTTAATACGGTTGTTGAAGTGCGTTATAGGCTTGAAACAGCACTGAATTATCCTACCGTTTCTGTCATCCAACCTCAGTTCGATCCCCTTCCTATCCGCGTAGGGCTTGGAATCGAACTGAGGGTGATGCCAGGTACGGCAGATGTTTCTACTAATTTTGCATCCCCTTAACCCCCCCCCCATACTGCTTGCAAATTTAATCATTTTGTCTTCCATCACAATATTTTGAGTTCAATAATTATCTTTTTTGTGTTTTCCTTCCTTCATGGTGTTGCAATTTTAATGGCTAGCAATGTACTTATTTAATAACCTTTTTTTTTTTATCTAAAATTCAAAGAAATTTTCTGGGTTTTAAAATGAATTGAAGCTCTTTTTTCATAATTTACGAGGGTAGTCTGTTAGGTTTCCGACCTTAACTTAAAGATGGGAGTACTTATCAATGAAAGCTAAAGAATGTAGTTGCGCATCTTATGACAATAACTTACCAAATTTTAAGCCATTTTTGACTTGCAGTTGTTGTTTGAGTGAATGAATATGAGTGTTTTTGAGCAGATGGAAAAAATGGAGTATTGAGATGTCATTATATATTTCTTTTTTAAAGAAAAACGGCTACGCAAATCAAAGATACGTTAGACGATGTGTACAGTGACTTCCATAAAACAGTTGTGTATAGAATATCGAGCCTTAAATGCCGTCACAGTTGTTGATTCTTATTCCTTGCCAAGGATACATTACTTTCTTTACGATTCTAACAGAGTGGTGTTTCCTTCCTCATTCACACTCCAAATGGTTTATTATTAAGCTAATGTAACTACAGATAATAATGGCAAAAATGCCTTTGCTTGTTTTTAAATAGGTTCAGCTCAACTGAGCGCTTTAAAACGTGAGAAAAAAAAAGGCTTTTAAATTTTGAACTAGACAAAGTGACAATGCGAGTTAAAGAAAAAAAATATTGAAAAGAGATTCAATTTTACAAATGATTATTATTTCAGCGCATTTAGATGATTCAGGAGGGAATAAATGCATTGGAAGCACTGCATAGTAGTGAAGTTGTGTAGTGGATTTCTCATTCGAAAGAGCTGTCTAAGATCGGAGGTTGTTCAGAATATCGTAACTTTTCGTTTTTATAGAATACACTTTCGTTTGATGGTTTCTCCAGCAAATTGCATCAACTCATAGAGTAAAAGTGATGTCCGTGAAGCGAAACCCTTGATATACTTTAATAACATCATGTTATATCGCGAACTTTTGAATATCTTATGAATGATTTTAAGATAGTCTTCAAGAGCCTTGAACAGCTCACGAGATGAGAAAATTAAGAGAAATGTAGCTTCGTTTGTCAAATGATGAATTACCTAGGATATTGGATTTCAAATAAAAGAATTAAAAGTGAAATTGACAAAGATTATGCTATTTTAAATATGTAAATACCAAAAAAATATGAAACTTGTAAGTCTCGCATCTAAATTTATTCAAGATTTCAGAGATTTCGAGCCTCTTAAACAATGTTATAAAGAAATCTGTAGTATGAAAAGAGAATGAACTAGAACTGACAATTAGTAAAAGATTAAAGAAAGTGCTAGCCTCCTTTCAACACAGGCTGAAAGTAATAATTCCACAATCGATAGAGAAGCACTTGCTATTCCTTGGATTTTGAATAAATTTGGAGGTTATGATGCCAGTTGAGAGATAACTGTGGTTACAGATCATCAATCTCTGAAATGGTTGTTAACCCCTAAATCACTAATCGCCAGATTTGCATGATGGGCTTTCCCGCTGCAGTCGTACATCCTGAATATGGAATATATTCCTTGAAAATCGAATGCTTACCTGATATGTTTTCCCTCCTCATCTTATGAATCTCTATGGAAGCATATGTTAACTTAGTTTTGTGATGACTGATTTTACTATAAGGCAACTGAGTGATCTAAGATCTGAACAGTAAAAAGACGAGGAACTGAAAAAAATAATAGAATATTTTGCAGATACAATTCCGGAAAATATGATCTTTGCTGAGGGGACTGTTTCGATGTTCTAAATCGAAGTGTTTATCTCTCCTCTTCTTTAACTCCGATTTTGGAACTGTCCCAAATACCTCATCAGTGAGTCCTTCAGAGAAAGGAGTTAGGCCAAGAAAGATAACATTTCTTTCCCTGGGCAAGAGTCTAAAGTGTACAGCGAGAATATTTAGTTACATTTTCGGTAGAAGTCGTCACCTGTACCATTCAAATTCTTTAAACTCATGATTTTATCGCTATGGAGCTCTCCCCTTGAAAGAAAAAGGCATGACTGTGAGACAGACACAATGTAATATTTGCGCTGCTAAATTTAAAAATTTTTTACTTAGTTGCAGATAAGAGTTGTGGCTCACCCATTTTGATAAAGAAGATAGAAAAGTGTGATTTAAAAAGTGACTGAGAGTTCTTACAACGCTAGCCGACAATAAACTAGATTATATGAAGATATACCAAGCAATATATTATTCTATTAAAATCAATTCTTTTTCTCTCCATTTTTTATTTATCCGAAAGGAGTGAGTTCACCAACGAGGGAACAGATATATAAAAGTCACTCCTAGGGAAGACAGCTACCCCAATTCCACTCCAGCGCACTTATTTATTCCGACAAATTCCCAAAAAGATTATTTACAAACAATCAACACATTTAGACAAGAAGGGGAAACAAAAGAGAGCACAAGTAGTTTACCAATACCTCAACAAAACATTGGATGAAAAGAAATACCATTAACCATAAGAAATCAGTGTGGATCAAAAGCTGAAAGTGTCCCAGTTAAGCCTGTACGAAACTTTTAAGAAATTGTAGATCAGATGTTATAAACGGACAAATAATTTATTTGAAAATAGATGGAAAGTAATTTAATAGAGATGTTTTAACAAAATCATTTGCATTTAATCGATAACAAATATTTTTTTTTCTGTGAAACACATCAACTTGCAGCAATTTTCCTTATTTTTCAATCTATAAAATGATTAAAAAAATTTGATACCTTATTATATGTCTCTACTAGAGTAATATATGCAGTGACCACTGTGGCCTAGTGGGTATGGGCTCCGAACATGTGGCCGGTATTTTTTTTCCTGTCGTTTCGTGGATTGAAGTCTTACAACCAGTAAAGACAATCCGTCTGGGGGGCTGATACACTTTCAATCGATCGAAGCTCTCAAATCAACCAGTTGTAGCGGCATGTAAGTTTGGAAATGAAAAGGTCAGCTCAGGGGTCGTCCTCGTCACTAGGCCGAGGCTAAAAATTACGATGACATTCTATGGCTTCTATGTTCGATGTTAAAGAACAATTAATCATTCGAATTGCATAATATTTATTTGTATTAAAAGGCTAACTTTGCTAGTGAAAGGAGCTAGATCCACTCATCTACGATTTCAAATATGGATCTTTCGTTCACGAAATCGTAAGCGACACAAACATTTTAATGTTATTGCACATTCACTGGAATAAAAACATTATTTCTACATATAACTGTATGGGAAGTTAAAACAATTAAGATTACAAGAAGGATGCATAATTTGGTTTGATTAATTGCAACTACATACTCGTATTCTGAGAAATTGTATTAATTAATGTGTTATCCAGTTCAAGTGAATCCACTTATATACCTTGACATTTCATTTCTAAGAGCTTTCATGTCTTCCACATAAAACGAAAATAAATGTAGTAATTTGTTTAATTTCAGCTACATAGGGTCGATACAATTCTATTAATTATAGTATATTATCTCATGTTATATAGGCTAGATTTTAAGTATGGATTTTGTGTCTTGGATATTGATAATTGTGAACAAATATGGTGGACCGAAAATATCTGTTCAATCATCCTCCAAAAAGATTCTTTGCAGCAGAAACCTCTTCCTTTTTTCATTGTTCGTTTTTTCTCTTGTGAAATCTAGCTTTGAGTAATAAAGCCTCTTAACCTAATACGATTTTCTCTTTGTTAGGATATACCATTAAAATGCATCACAAATAAAAAAGAGAAAATTTATCAATTTCTTCTTTATTTACAAAAAGGAAATCCTTATTTTATTGTCAATGTATGTTGTGAATATTAATGCTGGGACATCCACTTTATCACACTAAATAAATGTTTTGAATAAAGAGGTGTAAAACCTTCTTTATGCGGTATTCCTTTATTCTCTGCCAGTTTGTCTCTCTTGAATTCCATCTGCGATCTGAGTGTTAAATCCTTTCATTAAACTCGCCTTGCTTTATATCACAAGAAAAGCTAAGAAACGAGTATGAAATTTTTTTTTACCTTTATTTAAGGGGACTCGGTACGCCAAAAATGACCAAAAAAATCGATTTTTTTTATTTTTATTTAGAAATATTCTCTGAATTATTATCTTTCGATTGATGCACTACTTTTGTAAGTACGAGCACGAGAAGGTTGAATAAAATGAAATTTAAAATGTAAACAAATAAAAATGTGACTGGACCACGCCCCCTTTTTAGAGATGTCAGTAATTTTATGTTATTTTTTTATCGATACTTTTCTAAAATTAATTTTTTTTTTCATTTTAATCATAACTGTAACTGTTTAGTGTTCTTTTTTTGTGACTACAACTTTCATTACAAGTGATTTGTTGTTGATATTTTGTGTTTTGATTGCGTTGTGGATAGCGAGCTAATCATAAACACGTTTTATATTGAGAAAAAAAGGTTTTGACGTTTTACATTGAGGAAAAAAAACAGTTTTTATTAAGAATTTGTTTAATTATTGTTTATGGTTTATTTTTTTGAGAATTGAAGATATAAAATACCTCGCGTAAAAATTCAAATGAATAGTAAACATTGTCAGTGCAGTGTCATTCAAATGAACAGTAAACATTGGTGTAGTGATGCTGATAATAAAGCTGATTCTACATAAGAAAAATTTGCTGTTCCTATAATAAGAATTGATTAGTTATTAAATGTTGAAAAGACTGAATGTTCCGATACTGGAAATTTATTATTTGTGAACTTTGAATCAGTAAACTGTTTGACAAACTGATATGCCTGGAATTTGACAAAGAAGTTCTTGTGCTTTTGTAGTTTGTGCTGTAGAAATAGCGAATGAAAGGCAAGCAAATACAGTTCCTGATATCAATTTATGGATTACACAAGCATTCAGCAACATATATAAAGGTAATTCAGCCACAAAGAAATTTTATATCTCCCTAAATATCCTGCCTTTTTCATCGAGGACATACAGCAAATGTGCTAAACTTCTTTACAAAGCCTATGGTATTGCTGCAAAGACTATGCTAAAAGGAGTACATACTGAAGCATGAAATGCATATGAAGTACCTACTGATGTCCCATTTGTCGACATAAGTGTTTCTTTCGATAGTATTTGGATGACACGAGGCCATACATCTTTAATTGGCATTGGTTGTGTCAATGTCTTGTCTTTGAAGGCTATGTCATTGTCTTTGAAGTTATGTGCAAAGTATGTCGACATTGTTCCATAGCAAAAAGAGAACTTGGAAAGTCAAGTGCAAAATATGATATGTAGAGTGAAGGGTATAAGAAGTAGTGTGATTTCAATCACACCGGTTCATCGGGTTCGATGAAAATGGAGGCAGCATTGATACTGTAGGAAATATCGCAATCATTGGGATTTCAATATTCTACATTATTGTCTGATGTAGACTGTATAACTTTCAATTACTTATCTGAAAGAAATATCAATGAAGATAATGTCAAAATAAAAAAGAGGAATGCATAAACCATATGAGTAAAAGGTTAGGTACTGCTTTACGGAATGCTGTGAAGGAATCAAGAGCTCGAGGCATCTCATTAGGTGGGAAAGGTTATGCAACTTTGAAAGAAACTAACACAAAGAAATTAACTTCTTATTTTCAGAAGGCCATATTAAAAAGACGAAGTGTAATGAAGACTCAAAAAGCTATATGCATACCTTTTGGAAAATGCACACATGATATTGGTGTAATTCTGGAATCGCGAAAAAAATTGTTTAGAATGAGACGCAAGAACTGAAAAGATCAGTGTACATGTAAACTAGCAAAGAAATCAATTTTAAAAAGAGAAGCGTTAATGATAAAAAAAAGGAAGGTGTTACATATAAACCAGGATACTTTTGAGGTTTAAATAATAATGTAAATATGTATCATAATTTTTTTCATTATAAAATGTGCATGTATAATTTTTAAATTAAGGCAATTAATAATTTTTTTTTTCATAATCTGTGTTTTTATTCATTATATATTTTCTTATAAATATAATATAGGTGATATATGAAGAAAAAATTTTTAAAAATGGTTGTATTTATTATTGTTTTACATTTTCCTTCATTTTTCATGTTCGTTAATTGTAATTAACACCTTGAATAATATTATCAGTTATTAAAAATATCTAATGAAATTTTGTGAAAATGCTATTATTTCATAGAAAAATATATAGCTTATGATATAAAAGGGTATTTTAAGTTAATTGAAGTATATAATATTTGTTTTTTCAGAGTTATAAACTTTAAAAAGGTTTTTCTCAGTTTGTGTTTTTTCGATACATCATTGCATTTAAAATGCTACTCCTCCCACAAATATTAATCAATCACTTCCATTTTCTTACTGTATGTTACATATAATACATGTAACAAAATTAGGGATCCATTTTGCAAAGAAATCAATACTTTTTTTTAAAAAAATAATATTGTAAGAGATATCTGCGTTTTCGTTGAATTTTAGCATGCTGACCAACATTTTATTTTTTTTCTCCAACACTTAATAAGTTATTACAAAATCGATCCCTAAATTTGTTTAAAATATCCTTGAGAATATTACAAAAAATTTTCATAGTAAAAAATTAATAAATAAAGGAGGATTAGGGTTTTGAATTTTTTCAAATTTTTTGAAAAAAATTTAAATTTTTAAAATTGTGTTAACAATATATTCAAATTTTCACATAAAAACATTTTCTTGAATGGAAACACTTCAAATCTTGCTAAAATCAAATTTTTAAATGCATTAATAAAAAAATGGTTCAAGGGTACCGAGTTCCCTTAAGAAACAAAATTCTTTTTTGAAATTTTTTGAAAAAAATTTAAATTTTTAAAATTGTGTTAACAATATATTCAAATTTTCACATAAAATCATTTTCTTGAATGGAAACACTTCAAATCTTGCTAAAACCAAATTTTTAAATGCATTAATAAAAAAATGGTTCAAGGGTACCGAGTCCCCTTAAGAAACAAAATTCTTTTTTCAATTTAATATGATACCCAACGTGCTTTCCTTAATGCAAGGTGTAAATAAGTATACAGCAAAATCACACAAGAGGATTTACTAAAAAAAACTCGCCCAAGAGAGGATTTGTGCTCTTGCCAGATAGAAGAGCACGCATTAATTTAACTAGAAAGTGTCATTTTTCCGCCTGCAGGTGAATCAGAAATTTATCGTTTATGCATTACAAATAAGTTATTTCTGTTAAAAGTGAACCTTTTTCTGAATATCTTGGTTTTATTTGTAACTATCTTTTTTTTTTTTTTTTTGTTGAACACTAAACACACAATTTCATAATTTGGTTTTCTTTTATCTATTTCAATATTAGTCACATCTGAAGCAAATAGAATGTATAGATAATAAATCTGAATACACTTTATAAAAACCGGAAAACATGAGCAATTAAATGCACCTAGCTTACAAAACTACCTTTAGTTTTTGGAAAATAGAGGCATTCAATTAGATTCGATTAAACTGAACGATTCCCGCTCAAGAAATTTTCCAATAAAAAAAATAAAAGCACTGACATCAAAGCAAACAATTCACCAGTTTTTAAATCTCTTCTTACGAAGAGCAAACAAAATAAGAAATGCATTATCTCTCAGTGCGATTGTTTTAACGCACTCTTTAAATGGGCTAAATTCAAGAGTCTTCCTCTTTCACAAGTCAAAATTAATAAAATGTGCAAACGCTTCTTATCTTCGGATCATTTCGATCATTCTCCTAGTAAATATTCATGCCTCTATTACAAATATAAAAAATTGAATGCTATGCATAATATATTACTTTATTTAGAGTTAAAGGAGTGTAGATACACTACTCAAAAGTTTTGGCTGCACTAAAAATGGACATTTCATAAATGAATTTGTATTAGTGACATTGCAAGAATTTGTAACGATTGAATTTGTCCACAATTTCATTAAGTTGAATATAAAGGTCACCTCACCTTAAGTGCTTTCATTTGCTTTTAAGTGCACCTTCACCTTTGTGGCTAACAGAGTTTCGAAAATTAAAAATATAAATGAAATTTTTTGTTGTATCATATATCTTCCAAAAAACAACCTAGCGGTTCTCCTGTCCAGAAACTTGAATGCTACTGATCTGGAAAAACATCATTTCTGGTGGAAAGATTATGGTCAACTAGAAGTTTCCAACAAGATCCTTTCTGTAATCAATAACTTTCGGAAAATAATTAGAGTTATAAGTTTTATTTTCAGGCTCTGCACGAATGCCAGGTTATCATGTGGTGAACGAGCCATTGCTCCTCTTTCACTTAGAGCTTGAAAGGTCGAGCTCTGTTACTACAGTCTGTACAAAGAGTAGAAGATTTTGAGAACATTAAAACTTGAAAAAGAGTGAGTCTGTTCCTTAAAAAGGTAAGTTAGACTCGTTAAATCTTTTTATGTATATCAATAATATTAATTATAATATATAATTATCAATAATATAATATGGATGAAGATTGCAAAATTCATCTTTGTCAGTGAATGAAAAAATCTTTTGTTCTTCAAAGTGGGCATGTAGCAACTTAATGATCATAAATATTTTCATAATAAATACCTGCATATCGTTTCTATTAACTTGTTGCATCATATTCGTCGAAAATATTTGCCTCTTAACCTTTAGAACTTGGTTGGTTCTAAGTCAAAATATCCCTTCCACTCGGCACTTTTAGGATTGAGCAAAAAATTTCTTCCCCCCTCTGGGAACACAGAGAATTCCACATACGCCAAATGAGGTATCGTAACAGTTTCCTACTCACAAAGGGGAGATAGTAAGGGTTGCTGACTTTTAGTCAGTAATCATTTGTAAGATAGAAAGATTCCAATATTTAGTGGCATGTCACATCACAATAATTTTTCTGATTTCTGGTTCCCAGTTTTAATAGAATGACTTACAAACATTCAAATGCATGTTTCGATTTTATGAGTATTATGATTTTCTTAATAAGCGCACAAATATCTCTTTTTAAGTAAATTTTAAAGTTAAAAATTAAATTTTCTAGAGTATGATGTACAGCATTTCAAAAGGACTAAGAAAGAATTTTTATGATTGGCATGTTAACTAGAAATCACATGTATTATTAAAATTATTAGATACATAACTTTTATTTGCTCCATTCGTATTTCTTTAGTCTTCGCATACTGCTAACAATAATATAAACTGAAACAAGAATTTATTGTATACATTGCTTAAGTATGAGATAGATTGAAGAAGGATGTGGTGAAATATAGTTAATATCCCTTAAGTATGAGAAAAATATTATGAAAATTTTAATAAGGCATTATATAATAAATATTTGTCTGTTAAAATAATTTCTGAATTTTTTAAAAAAACTTATTCTTATTTTTGTAAAATGTTTTCATGTTCCTTAAAAATAATAAATAATACTTTAGTTTTAATTATTAAGAAAATTATCATAACTTAGAGTCTTGTATTGCGTTAATTAACATTTTCAAACAAACTAATATCAAAAGAAAGCGACTGCTATTCCATATTACTAAAATATTTCCAAGAAGTAAGTACGTTAAAACAATATGAAATTAATAGCTTATGTAATCTCATGACTACACTCTCTGAGAGTACGATAGTTGAATCAGACTCGAAATAATTATATCGGTGTTTGCTTTTATATATATATATATATATATATATGTGTGTGTTTTTTTTTTTTTCCAAGAAGACTCTTTACGACTTTCCTGACCTTTCTTATGACTTTCTTCTATTGTCGTAAAGAAATGGGGTATTTTTCATAACGTTATCAGTTGTGTGCGAATTCTTTATTATTTGCGACTCAACCAGTTTCAATTTTTCAAAAAAAAAAAAAAAAATTCAAGTCGATGACTTTATTTGTGTCTATGAACGATATGTTTTCTTTTCTCTCGTTTTTTTTTTCCGATTTTTTAATTGCCTCGAAAATTTCTCACCAAATAGAGATTGGGAATTTGATGAAAGATTTAGATGAAGAAATGATCGATAGTGATTCAGAATATGAGATGAAATTAGAAAATAGCATTTTCGAAGATATTAGAAGAGGTTGATTTAGATGTATCAGATAAAATATTTAGTTTTAAATGATTGGTTCTACAATATACCGATGTCAACTTCCTTCTACAATGGGGGTCGCAAATGAACCACTCGTTTAAAGTTAAAATGTAAATTTAAAAAATGAAAATATATTATGAACCTAGAACTGCGAGCAGGCTAGCTGATTGGCTGACTCAGCCCGACGCTATGTTACAGTCGGTGGAAATGATTTTTCTTCTGACAGACGGTACTCCTAAGAAAAAAGTTTTGGGCTGTGTATATAGGGCGCAAGTGCACTGACTACTATCCAAATTTTGTCGTTGTTGTTGTGCCACTATTCCGTTGGACTTGTTGCAAAATTAAGAAAAATCAACGCTAAAAACAGTACTAACAAGTGGTTTATGTTTTGGATATGCCAATACTGTGAAAAGAGGTAACTACCTCCTCTTTTACCTTTCAATTTATAAATGAAAATAAGTTTTATTCAGTGACTGTAACACCGTTCGTTCCGTTATCTTGTGCCATCACTAATTTAAATATTAAATACTACGACACCAATAATTAGAACCACCAAAACAACTTTCAAAATTTATTTATTATATATTACTATGACATCAATAATATGCTCTCCAGGTTAAGTTTACTAACGCTTTAATTCAACCCCACAATCTAATCAGCTTCTACCAATATTCACCGCAACTCTGAATCTGGAACAACGCTGAAAATACTAGAACAATTCTCAATCGAAGTGATCTATACTGGACCTCACCTCAATACTAATCTGTAAATCACCTCCTATAATATAGCACTTAGATTCACCCTCCTATCACTACAACGCTCTGATCTCCTCCTCTCAGATACTCTCTCCTTCAGATGGAGTTTATATAATTCTCAATTTAACTGCTTCATTCATTCCTAACTGCTTATACATATTAATGTTCTTCATCACTTTCATTTTTGGTTGGGCAAAGGTTGTTTAAGGAAAGCAATCAATCTCAATTGAAAGTCCCAAGGTTAGTGAAGAGAAACCATGAATAGCCCAATGTCACAACTGGTTACTCGAACTATATAAAGATGATCACCCTTGATATTCCTATTGTGTCAAATTTTCTTAAAGAGAAATATTAAAACAATTAAGTTGTTAAACAGTATATTATTTAACGATGCATTTGATCGTAATTCAAGAAAAAAATTGCGAAATTTTCCTCATTTCTCAATGATTTCATATTGAAGATCGTGAAATTAATATTCGATTCTTTTCTATAAATGATTTGGTTTGTGTATTTAATGTGTTAGGTCGGATACTAACGGTAGTAAAGAAGAACTCCTTAATAGTCTTTTTAATCTTTATCGAATCTAAATGAATTGCAAGCTTTAAACTCTAATTCGTTAAACGAGCGACTTGAAATTTCTGATGAGGAAGAAAAAGTCCTACTTCATTCTTTCCCCCTTCGTAATGTCTCCGGCTTTGAATCACAACATGTCTGCTAATACTTTGACCCTTCCTTTATTTGTTTTTTGAAAGATCTCGAAATTCACATCGAAAGTTTTTTGTCTTGATACATATGATATAAAGTGTTTTATTCTAGACTATGAGGAATCTTTTTATCCCATCGTTGGAATGAACAGCAAAATAATATCGCTAAAACTTTGATTGAAGGTCAGGCAAAGAGTTTTTATATATTCAACGATCTTACAACATGGCTTTCATAAAAAATGCTTTTTGGAAGAATTCCGCCATCAGTTAAATTCTGTGAGTTCATAGACAGTTAATAGACGTAAATTACACAAAACAATCCGAATATTTTATTGCAATGGAGAACTCGCAAGTACTTCTAGTGAAATTATTGATGAATCTTCATAAACGGCATACATGATTTCTCATCAAATAAAGCTATTTATACATGGTGCTACCATCCCAGAATTTAAAGAGAAACTCGTATTTATGAAAAATGGTCAATGATAAAATAAAAAACCCTTCAAGAACAAATTCTCAATTCAGTCAGACGCTGCATTAACTGAAAACATATTTTAAGTCTGAATTCAAAATGATAATGCATGTAATAAACAAAAAACTGTTTTAATTGTAATATGTTGTCATATTTCTCGTTTCTGTCCCGAACACATAAAGGTTTAAATGTAGTGTTTGAAAGATTTGTCATATTTCTGCAAAGTGTACTTACTAATAATCCTATTCCAAATCGAACTGATAATGCTGTGTCACCTATAAATCATTCACCTCCTTTGATATATAAAACTGTTACTATTAATGATAATTCTTTAATAAATACGTTTCATGGATCACTTACAGCTTTTGGTAATGGACACATTACACCGATAGGTAACTTTATACAACAACTTACAATGGATAATCAGAAATTTATCATCAACTTTTGTGTTGTCAATAATGACACTATGACGTCAGATGCTATTATTAGCATGGATATTTTAGCACAGGCCGAAATAGAAATCAACACAGACGGTGTTAGATTAACAAAAATTTCGAACACTGAAACGGAAAATGACGAACAACTTTCGATCTCTAACATCTCAACAAATGATAAATTAGAACTTGAAATCGGATCAGATGTCACAAAAATTCAACGAAACATTCTTCCTAATTTGGTTTCAAGCTATAAGCCAAATAAGACTGAAATTACCGATATTCAGATGTCTATTAATTTAAAGAACGAAACACCAATAACATATAAACCACGACGAATCTTTGAAAGAAAATTGTAGACGACCAAGTGAGGAATGGTTGGCTGAAGGTATTGTTGAGCCATGCTCTTCTGATTTTCTAGCCAAGTAGTGTTGTCAGGAAAAAAGTCGGATCCCCAGTGTTTGTATCGATTATAGACAACTATAATAAAACATTGTAAAAGATAACTATCCTTTACCATTAATATATGATCTGCTTGATAACCTTCAAGATGCAAATACGTTCAGTACAATTGATCTACGTAACGCATTTTTTCATTTAGGAACAGAACCAAATAGCCGTCGATATACATCATTTGTGACACACAACGGACAATTTCAATTTCACGCACCTTTCGGTCTTTGCACATCACCAACAGTGTTTCAGAGGGTAATAAACACAATATTTAAGGATTTGATTATTAAAGGTCATGTTTTAATTTACATGGACGATGTCGTTATAAAATCTAAAAATGCAGAAGAAGGTCTCGAAAGACTTGGAACAGTATTTTCAATCGCTTCCTCTTACGGTTAGACATAAATTTTCAAAATTATAATTTTTAAGTAAACAATAGAATTTTTTGTCATGTTTGCAAAATTGAAAATTTTCCCTTCACCACAAAAAATCAAAGCTTATTATGTTCCTGAACGAAATGCCAAAAGACTTCAATCTTTTCTTTCATATATATTTTCGGAAATTCATTTTAAATTTCTTCATCATTGCATCCTGTAACAAGAATTTCTGAAGAAAAATCGTGAATTTAAATTTGTGATAGAGAAATACAAGCATTCAAGTCAAAACAATGTTTATCTTTCCATGTTCTAAACATTTTACAATCTTGACGTTAGTACCTGAGTGAACTAATGAAATGACATTTTCATTTCGAACTTTAAAGACATTTTTCCCCTTATTCTTTCTTATATTATAGATTGAATTTCAGTTTTTTTCATTATTTTGTGTTCTTCTAGTGTATTAATTTTAATTTTTTTCTTCAATTTTTTCTTGATGTTATGAAGCTTAATTTTTTTGAATTTTCTTAACTGGCTTAATATTCAACCATAGATTAATCAGCTTTAAGTGAGGTATGTTCTTAATTTCGTTAATATTGTATGCATATATATTATTATTTTAATTATACCTTTTACTAGACTCACCAGGTCAGGTGATATTATCGGATGGCACGATTGTGGAATGTCCCCTGCACTACACAGCGCCACCTTCAACTTAGACTAAATATTAGATCTCGTGATGGCACGCAGAAATGCGTGTCCGTCTTTTTCTTAAATTTTTAAATGCAAATAAATCATATGTTTTCAAAATGAGTGAGGTTCTTGGATATTATACCTGACGCCAATCCATACACAATATACGTCCACACACACACACACACACACACACATCACACACACACACACACACACACACACACACACACACACACACACACACACACACAC
>BMAW01040219.1:358846-394408 GCA_019974015.1 Nephila pilipes
GTTCATTCAACGATGGGATAAAAAGAAAGGATTCCTCATAGTCTAGAATAAAACACTTTATATCATATGTATCAGAACCAAAAAACTTTCGATGTGAATTTCCGAGATCTTTCAAAACAAAATAAAGGGAAGGGTCGAAAGTATTAGCAGACATGTTGTGATTCAAAGCCGGAGACATTACAGAAGGGGGAAAGAATGAAGTAGGACTTTTTTCTTCCTCATCAGAAATTTCAGAGTCGCCGTTTAACGAATTAGAGTTTAAAGCTTGCAATTCATTTAGATTCGATAAAGATTAAAAAAGACTATTAAGGAGTTCTTCTTTACTACCGTTAGTATCCTGACCTAACACATTAAATACACAAACCAAATCATTTATAGAAAAAGAATCGAATATTAATTTCTTACGATCTTCAATATTGAAATCATTGAGAAATGAGGAAAAATTTCGCAATTTTTTTCTTGAATTACGATCAAATGCATCGTTAAATAATATACTGTTTAACAACTTAATTGTTTTAATATTTCGTCTTTTAAGAAAATTTGACACAATAGGAATATCATTAAGGGTGATCATCTTTATATAGTTCGAGTAGCACAGTTGTGACATTGGGCTATTCGCGGTTTCTCTTCACTAACCTTGGGGACTTTCAATTGAGATTGATTGCTTTCCTTAAACAACCTTTGCCCAACCAAAAATGAAACGTGATGAAGAACATTAATATGTAAAGCAGTTAGGAATGAAGTGAAGCAGTTAAATTGAGAATTATATAAACTCCATCTGAAGGAGTAGAGTATCTGAAGGAGGATCAGAGAGGCGTTGTAGTGATAGGAGGTGGAATCTAAGTGCTATATTATAGGAAGGTGGATTTACAGATTAGTATTGAGGTGAGGTCCGAGTATAGATCACTCGGATTGAGAATTGTTCTAGTATTTTCAGCAGTTGTTCCAGATTCAGAGTTGCAGTTGATAAAAGATATTGGTAAGAAGCTGTTAGATTATTATTGGTGGGTTGAATTAAAGCGTTAGTAAACTTAACCTGGAGAGCACTATTATTGATGTCATAGTAGATATATAATAATAAATTTTGAAAGTTGTTTTGGTGGTTCTGTAATTATTGGTGTCGTAGTATTTAATATTTAGAATTAGTGATGGCACAAGATAACGCCCGGAACGAACGGGTGTTACACAGTCACTGAATAAAACTTATTTTCATTTATAAATTGAAAGGTAAAGAGAGGAGGTAGTTACCCCTCTTTTCACAGTATTGGCATATCCAAAACATAAACCACTTGTTAGTACTGTTTTAGCGTTGATTTTTCTTAATTTTGCAACAAGTCCAACGGAATAGTGGCACAACAACAACGACAAAATTTGGATAGTAAGTGCCGTCTGCACTTCATATATACAAGCCCAAAACTTTTTTTTCTTAGGAGTACCGTCTGTACTCAGAAGAAATCATTTCCACCGACTGTACACTAGCGTCAATTTCTTGGGCGTCAGCCAATCCGTTAGCCTGCTCGCGTTCTGGTTCAAGATTTCATTTTAAATTTTAATTTAACTTTAAACAGTGGTTCATTTGCCGAGCCCCCATTGTGGAGGTTGACGTCGGTATATTGTCAAGAACCACACTCATTTTAAAACTAAATATGATTTATTTACATATGAAAAAAATTAAAGAAAAAGGACGGACAAGCATTTCTGTGTGCTTACATCTCGAGATCTAACCATCTAATCTAGGTTGAAGGTGGCGCTGCTGTAGTGCTGCGGGACAATTCCCCCCACACCCACACCCACATATATATATATATATATATATATATATAGGTGTGTAGTCGTATGATTTAGTGTGCAGAATTCATTTGTGGTCTCATTATTGTACCTTACATATTTAACTGCAGCATTGAAATCATGTAATAAAATTTATTACCTTCTGTTTTCAAAATTGTTTGACGAAATATGTAAAAGAAGGAAGAAGGAAACATTTTAAGAACAATATGCAGAAAATTATTACTAAATAATTTTCTTTTCAAATTTTCCCCTTTTTAATTTTCTACTTTCTCCTCACAATTATCTGATACATCTAAATCAACCTCATTAATATCTTCGAAAATGCTATTTTCTAATTCATCTCCATATTCTGAATCACTATCATCAAAATGTTCTTCATCTAAATCTTTCATCAAATTCCCAATCTCTATTTGAGTGAGAAATTTTCGAGGCAATTAAAAAATCGGAAAAAAAAAAAAAACGAGAGAAAAGAAAAACATATCGTTCATAGACAACATAAAGTCATCGACTTGAATTTTTTTTTTTTTTTTTTTTTGAAAAAAAATTGAAACTGGTTGATCCTAAAGGTCGCAAATAATAAGGAATTCGCACACAACTGATAACGTTAGTGAAAAATACCCCCATTTCTTTACGGACAATAGAAGCAAAGTCATAAGAAAGGTCAGGGAAAGTCATAAAAGGATCTTCTTGGAAAAAAAAGGGAAAGAACTGCTTCTAGATAGCTTGGTACAAAAGTTGTACCGCAGCCGAAGCAAGTGACAAAAAATTTTTTGGTACAGCATATGTACCGCCGAGTTCTAAAGGTTAATGGCAGAAATCTAACACGTAAAGTTGTTCCTAATTGTATTAATCTTTTAAAAACACTCCTATGGCATAAAATCAAATCATGGTAATTTGTCTAAGGAAAGAGTAACTGCCTCTTTTCCCTTTAACAACTGTGGTGTGGACTTTTTATGGTCATATTGAAATATCAGGGTAACAAAGTTCTTAATAAAATATATATTTGTATTTTTGTATGCATGGCTACCAAAAAAAAAATCCATTAGTACTATATTCGACCTTACTTCGAAGGCTTAAAAAAAGGACATACGGGAGACGAGGTAAAAGCTTTAAGTAACATTTGTAAGTGCAAATATTGAATTAAAAAAACTGCTTGATTTACTTGAATCTCCTAATAAAACGTTAATTAATTATTTTAATGACGAACATATTGAATGGCATTTTTTAACTCCTAGGTCTTCTAACTTCGGTTTATCATAAGAGTCGGGAGACATATCCTATAAATTTTATTTAAAATGTTAGTTGGAATTCAAATTTAATTCTCAAGAAATTTATCACGTTACTTGTTGAAATAAAAGCAGTTTTAAATTCACCATCCCTAAGCCCACTTGTATCAGAATTGGATTAATTTAGACTTTGTCTCGTTTCACTTTCTTATTGATAGGCCTATTACTACCATCCTAGAGCCACAACTTATAAATGTTAACGAAACTAATTTGCCAAAATGGCAGAGATTTACCTGTTTATCCCAACAAATATGGAAAACTTGGAAAAACGGTAGTCTAATCAATTTACAAAAACGAAGAAAAGGGAAGTTGGCTAAAGATAATGTTGATATAGGTACTCTAATATTGATAACAAATTACTCTCTTGTTGGTACGAAATGACTCGTGGGTAGAATTGTAGATCTTTTTAAAGTTAAAGATAATAAAAAATGGGTTACAATCATAATCTTCCTGATGGAAAAATAATTAAGAGAAATGTTACATATATTTCGATTTTACCTGTTAATTAAAAATGTACTCATTTGAAATCTTCATTTTATAATGTGTTAGATTTTTTTTTTTTTCGTTCTATATTAATATCTAATGTGAATTCATTGTGAACTTTTTCTGAAATTTACTTTTGTACATAAACTGCTGTATGTAGAAAATGCAACACCATGAAGGAATCATCAGAATCAAATGAAATTCGCAGCAAATGTCAATTATAGGATATTATGCACATTAATAAAGTTTCAGAGCCATCGCGCGTGCGCGGCGCGCGCAGCGCCCTCTGAATTGATGCTGAAAGCGTATAAATAAAGTGCTGTAGCGGGACGTTGAAAAAAGTCTATGATTATTTGTTAGTGGCAAACGTTTAGTGAGACCTGAGTATGCCTCCACGACGGAAGAATAAGAAATTCAAGCAACTTACGGAGTTTGAACGAGGGAGGATAATCGGCCTTCGAGAAGGAGGATTTTCCTATCGCGCAATAGCAGCTCGTATGCAGCGGAACAGTTCCACAGTGATGCGAGTTTGGAAGCAGTGGACCGACGAGCACCGAACAACTCGAAAAACAGGCACTGGACGACAGAAGGTGACGTCAGAGCGCGATGATCGACACCTGCTCCGCATGGCGGTGAATGATCTCACAGCTTCCTCCAGGCAGCTGGCAGCACGTTGGTCTACTGCTACAGGTGTACAATTGTCGGCTTCGTCAATTCGTCGTCGTCTGCTGCGCCGTGGATTGCGTGGAAGGGTGCCTTTATACAGGATTCCCCTCACGGCGAATCATCGACGGCTGCGTCGGCAGTGGGCTCTTGAGCACAGAGACAGGCGAGCTGATTGGCACCAAGTTGTCTTTTCAGATGAATCACGCTTCAATTTGTGGACCCATGATGGCCGTGTTCGTGTTAGACGTTATGCCGGTCAACGCTGCCTTCCTGAGTGTATTATTGAACGACATAGTGGTCGAACACCCGGAGTTATGGTCTGGGGTGCGATTTCGTATCATGGACGATCCAATTTGATACGAATTGAGGGTAATCTCAATAGCAACAGGTACGTCCGTGAAGTGCTACAGCCCGAAGTCGTTCCTTTCCTTCAAGGCATCCCTGGAGCTATCTTTCAGCAGGATAATGCACGCCCACATGTTGCGCGGACTGTTCGAGACTTCTGTTCAGCACAACGCATGCAACTTCTTCCTTGGCCTGCTTATTCACCGGATATGTCGCCTATTGAGCACGTGTGGGATATGGTTGGTCGGCGTCTTGCTCGTGATCCGCGTCCTGCAGTTTCCAAAGACGAACTTTGGTTGCGCATACAAGCGATATGGAATTCTCTTCCTCAAGCAGATATTCAACATCTGTTTGACTCCATGCCACGTCGTATAGCAGCACTTATTGCAGCGGCTGCACCAAATACTGATTTCGGACGCTTAATTTGTTTCTTTTGTTTTGAAAATTTCATCATTTATTTGTATCAGTACAAGTCGTTTCTGCATTAAATTTCATTTGATTCTGATGATTCTTTCATGGTGTTGCATTTTCTACAAACAGCAGTATATGTACCCCTATTTATTTCATTGTAACGCAGCGCCATGTATAGTCTGTTTTATTCAATCTATCATTTACGCTCATACCGAGTGGCAGCACATTAAGTGTTCTCATTCTTCTTCGTTACTGAAATAAAGTTTCTACAGCTTGTTTTCCTCTAGATTGAACTGTTGACAATTTATTCCAAATATTGTTTCACCATCTTTTGAATTAACTTACAATCCCCTCCTTAAATGCATAATAATTATAATCTGCACGTTCGCTTAATACTCTTATTTAAAAATTAATTGATAATGTGAGTATAATTTTTCATCATAATTTTATTCAGCAGGTATTTTTTTTTCTTACACATAAGGCTTTTCGATAAAACTTATTAGACTTTGAAGTTACCTTAAAGATATTATTAATACGTGTAATATAAATTCTGTTCTGAAATCAACGGCTTTTGGAACCGTAAAGCTGAATACGTTCAATATACAACATACTAGCACATTGATATTTTTGAGAAACTAGCAACTGAAAATTAATGGTTTCCGTAAACGTTCATTTTAATTGATATTTTGTAATTGTGCTATGCAGCAATGCGTTGAAGTCCAATTGGAAAGATGTGTAGAATATCAATAAAACAATAATTCAATGCTTTAGAGACATTTTTATTTGCGCATTAATTTTTTATAACATTTTAAATAACACATCCTGTTTTAACGACACATTCAGGATTGTTCTTCTTATAAACGCACAATGAACAAGGCATGCGTTAAAAATGCACCAAGTGTTTGTAAATTCAGTAACAAATGTACAAAAATTGAATAACATATCACTGAGAAAATAACGAAAAGAAATAGCTCTGTAATATTACTTTCTTAATATTATTTACTCACTAACATTATTTCAGAGTTTATAATATTAAAAGAGGTAGCGAAATAAATAACGAAGTCTTTGACATTTTATTTATAAGACTTTAAAAACAAAATCTTTAATTGAAACATTTTTGTTATTTTCATTTTTTTTCTATTTATAATTTTATTTTATATAAAATGCAACAAAAAATTAAGACTAAATTTAGTAGTGCGCCTTGTAATATCTAATATATATATATATATATATATATATATATATATAGGCGCACTACTATATTTAGTCTTAATTTTTAAAAAAATTTTTTTTAGTATTTGTGTTTAGTGTTACTTTAATTTTAAATGTTTTTCCCTTAAATAATTGACATTTAAATGTAATGAATTACGTTTCGCATGAAATAAAAATGAAAATATGAATTCAAAAATTGAAACTTGGATATTTCTCTTAAATTTGAGGTATAAATTTTGTAGATTTATATTATTTAGAATTAAGACACTTGTATACGTATTATATCAAGCTCGATTTCAAGAATTTTAAAATTTTAGAAAACGTGCTCATAAAATGAAGAGTTCCTCGCTGAACATGTGAGGGATGTTCCGAAAGTAAGATTCGTCATACACATTTTTTTAAAGAATGTTCTAAGGTGTGTAAAGCTACGGAGTATCCCTCCCACAGTTGGGAGATACCTCCACGTCAGAAATATTGACTAAAAATAAAATTAAGGAATTTGCGCAATTAAAAGAGTAGAGAAAGGTGTAGAAGTGCTTAATTTCAAAGAAAAAACAACACTCGCTGTCGAGCGCGATGAACGATGCCCGGTTCCCACCGGCCGCAACTTGGCCAAGAATGAAGTATCCGGAGACCTCTTTTCTCGGTCGCCAAGGTCCAACTGAATCGTAATAGGGGTGGGGGAATGGAGCGTTCTACTTGGTCAAACGCTTTCTCTGAGAGAGAAGAGAAATCTTCAAAAAGAGAAAAAACAGATGACTTTACAGAAAAATATAGGAAGAATAAAAGAAATCCTTCGAATTTCTCCGAGTTAAAATTTTTAAAGTTTAAATTAAAGAGGAGGGTTTGTTTTTTGTGTTTCAGAATCTCGTAAGAGATGCGAGCAAAAGTTGCTATTGATGCGGAATGAAGTCCAGACTAGCAATTTTGAATAAATAAAAGGAATTAAAATAAAAAAAATCACAAGAATTTTCGTAATCTTAAAAATTTGGAATAGAGTCTATGGAAGAATTTTGAATTTTTTTTTTGAAGAACACATGGTACACCAGATGATACAAACAGCCGTCATAAGGATCCCCACTCGTTCCTATTTCAACTACGGAATTAGCGTCTGTCGAAAAGGAATGCACAGAGCGATGAAAGAAAGAATGTAGCAGTAGACCAACGTGCTCGAGACCTGATAAACAACGTGGTAGACAATGGAAGTGAGTGCTGTTATCCAGTATGAATGGACACGTGATACTGGTGTGTCCGTCATTCATGAAAGCCAACATACCGTACAGGTCCTTTCTCGTCAAATGATTAAATGCTGGTGTTGCATGTTCAGTAATGGAAGACACAGTGTAAAGAATGAAGGTCGAAGTCTGCTGTGCTACACCAAGTTTTGCCTAAGGGGTTTGGTTCAACTGATTGCACGCTATGACAAATATCTCGATAGCATTTGCATCTATGTAGGAAAATAGTACAAGGTATATATTGACATGGTTTGTTTATTCTTATTACCGATAATGTTTCCATGTGAAGGAAAATGACAAAACCTACTTTTGGAATATCCCACGATTTACAATGAGAAAAATAATGTTTATTTGGCAGTTTGTGCTATTAAACTTTTTCAAACTTTGGAAGATTTTGACAAATCATTCCACTTCTTCTAAGCTGTGATAATAGTGTAACACTAATAATATTTTCTTTAACAAATCTGTTTACTTTTTCATTAATAATTTGTAATTCTTTACAATTATGCGCATACATTAAAATTATATAGATAATAAATACATACATTGGATGATGAATACATACATATCATGAAAATTTCGAATAAGTATAAGAAATGAGAAATATGTAACAAAGACATAAGTATATAAGAAATATACAGCAAACATATTTTAAACATACATAAAAAAACGTAACAGAAATGTAAGTAAAATAATTTTTATGCTATACAAAAAAAAATCCTAAATTTATAAAATTTGACCTGACATTTGCTAAAATGTAATTTCCAGCATCTTAGTATTCCTATGATAATAACTTTCTGTATCCGCTTCACTATTTTCTAAATAGTATGCTTTAATTTATATTTTAACATGCAGATAAGTTTTTTAAGTAGATGCGCAGTCGGGGAAGAAATGTGTTTATAAAAAAATGCTAAGGGCCTTACCCTTTTGAACACTTTTCACATTATTTAAAATTACCAAAGAATACATTCCTTTCTAATGCAAATTAAAACATTTTTTTAACCTTTAAATAGCTTCTTGAAGAATATCCAGAACTTTCAAATGAAGAACTTATGGTTTACTGGCCATTGGATCTAATTATTATATGACTTTGTTGATCCATTATTTCAATACCATCTAAGTTGGGATCCGGTCTAAGAAGAAAACAAGTCTTATAAAATTATTCAATAACTTATAATAAATATGAATTACTTCATTAGAACATACATGTCTAGTGCTATTATAATTAAGGTTAATCATTAAAAAAATGTTGAAAAATCACCTCTGTCATAATGACCTGAAATTTGATTTGAATATACGCAAAGAAAAGGAGAAATGTTGGGCAAAACTTCTTCAGACAGTGGATGACGTCTTACACATCATAACATGCAGAACAAGCAGATCTGTGATGTCACGACGCGTCGCATTTGTTGCTGAAACGCGTGACAATTCTTTTACACTGCGTTTGCGTTGTTGATCATGACTTTTGAAGCTGCTTCACAAGATGGATGCTGCCATATTTTTGAAAATGCTTGGTACATAAAAGGGATTGAAGATATTATTTGAATTTAAATCCAAGAAAGGAGATCAATTGCTTCTACAACAGTAGAGAATGTGGTCAAGCCATTGCGGGAAGCGGTAGTGTGCAAACGTACAATGAATTGCTCTAACTATAGTTATCCATGTGAGCGAAATGTTTCAAAACATCCATATAAAATTACACATTCTCAGGGCTTGCAAGCTAGTGCCGTACAAGTGCGATACACCATTGGCATTGCAAGACAGAAACTTTGCATAGAACTAGAAAATGAATGGCCATTGAAACATTTTTGGAGAGCTGGAGCCCATTTCCATGTCAATAATCAGAATTGTTAAATGTTTCAATGTTTAAATTAAAATTAAATTAGAATTGTTAAATGCTTGAAAGCTAGCGAAACTCCTTCCAGACGGTCCTATTGTCTCCCAATCTATATTTTGCTAAGCATCTGCTCAGAATTCTTCTTGAAAAATATGGAATTATCAACCAATATTCTCCAAGAAAATGGCTCCCAACATCACTTAATATTAATCCTTGTAATTTTCGACTAGGACGTTAGTTAAAACCATTGTGATTAACTGTGCAATTTTAAATTTAAATTGATTGAGGACATTATATTTTGGATTACTATTATCACATGAAGAAAGATAGCGTTTTATTCCGAATACTACTTTTACTTATGTATAGATATTATCCATCACTAATTGTGTACAAGTGTACAAGAACTAATTGCACGTATCTTTCACCGCAAAAGAAATTCAATCTCTCCCCTCCGTTGCCACTCAACCTTTTCAAAAATGCAAAATATATGGTGTTTCCGTTATTTTCTCTATTATTCTTTTACGTTTAAATACGTTTTCACTAGTAAACACATCAATACATACATATCCCAATATTTTTATCTCATCAGATAACGGTGAAGAGCGTATTAAATTTTCTTGAGAAAGACTCGCGACATTGAAAACCGATATCATTATTGTTCTTGTGCATTTTTTTGCCTTGAAATAATTAAAAATAATTGTATTTTTTCCCTATCCGGTGTGTTGTCAGCTTGTCATGGCGGATAAGCTTTTAGTTGAGTGCTACAACTGCACTCTGGGTTCATGTACACATCGATGTGATCATTAAAATTCATACAGTCATGCACTTTGAAAAGTTCAGTTGTTTTACTCAGTAATGAATTGCCGTCTGCTAAGTATTTAAGTTATAAATATAATTTGCAAAATCATTTCAAACGTTCCAATTTCTTCCTTTCTCCAATTTACTGTATTAAAATTTAAATTTAATGCGAATGAACTCATTAAAAGAAGATTTTTTAGAACTTGCGATTATTGCATAAAATGTATTATCCTTCTTTCAGAACTTAAGAGTTGCATATTTTTTTAAAAAATTGTTGATTTAGGGATGCCTGTAAATAAACGCATTTTGTGATAGAACTTTATACATATAACACACTCACTATATTACGAAAATTCCGATATAAATTCTATAGTTTCATTACTTAAGGAATTGCTTCCTCCGAACTTCAGCTGGTATACATTTTTTATTGGTTTCAGATTACAATATTAACTTTAAGATATATTAAAAATCAATCCACTCACCTGTTGTGGCGTGGGAAATACTTTCTAGTGCAAATGAACCAACAGAGGTAAAATGCTGCTAATAGTATGCTAATTACTACGCAAACTACTATAAAAACGCTCAGACCTAAGAAGAAATAAAAGAAATTTTTTGGTTTAACTGAAAGTGCAAAACTTTATTTTATAAGCACACGGCTATGAATAATCATAAATACAAGTTTATAGTTTCATAGTTTTATAAGTTGACGTAGTTTCCTTAAAATTTACTAAAACACTATTCGTGTTTGATTTGTTTTGGGTGACACTATTTGGTATGAATCTAAGAATAAAATAATTATTCTTTTATCTTTTTTGAAGGTGAATGAGAAAATTTCTAATAGGTATTTAATTTCTCAAATAAATCGTATTTGTTTTGTTTTATATATCACAATACCTATTATGAATCCGGTAATTGCAAAGCTCATTTTATTTAAATGTATATTTAAATATATTTTTTTTCATTTTCAAATAAGTTGAATCTAAAAATTTATAAGTGGCTTTTAATTGTTTAAAAATTATTGGTCAAGAAATTTGTTACTTCCTGAAAATTGCTTTTCACGAAATTATTACATAACCTCGTATTCATCTGGAGTTTCAGAATTTCGATTTTTTTTTAAGAATTTATTTAATATTTAATTTTACTGTAGTATTTATTTTTATTTATGTTATTTAAATATTTATAAGAAAAACCTCAAACTTTGCACTTATTTGATTGTGTAACACAAATATATATATGGCATAGTATCGTGTAAATTTATAAATAATTTTTTTGGTAATCGAAACTAGATGAAAACATCAAATTCAAAGGGTAAAAATATATTTTACGTTAAAACTCTCATCAATAGGATACAAAAAGTCTCAAATGTAACAGAGTATTGAAAATCCTTACACTAATCAAACAAATTGTATATTTGATATATGATCATATCATATATGATCCATATATGTCAACAATATTTAACAAGAATTTTCAAAATATATTTTATGAACTCAAACGACATTCTCAATTTATAATTCCATATACAAATATACAAATATGGTAATAAAAAAGAATTTACAGCAAAAATGAATAATTATCATTTTAATGACATATTTTTATGAATATATTATTAACTTAGTAACGAGAAATAAAATTTAATTACTTATTTAAGAAAATTCAAAATACTATTAATATTAAAACTAGTCAATATAGACCTTTACTGTAGTATATATTTTTAACAACATAAAATTTTCCCAAAATTGAAAAAGAACATTTTAATTTACATTACTTTCATGATATAAAAGTTTATTAAAATATTACTTGCCTGATTATGAAAAAATGATTAATTCGGAGAATTAAATCATTATATATACAAATACACATAATTACATACAGAATTAATCCTGCAAATTTTAATAGAAGTGTCTTGATTTGTAATTAGTTTTAATTGAAGATATTTAAGGAAAAAGATAATGCAAAAATTTGTGTCAAAGTAATTATAACAACCCCGATATAATAGAACGATAGAGATGCTCATTGCGAAAAACACTGTCTGAACAACGATACTATAAATTGAATGAAAATGTCATTTTGAAAATAACTATAATACTAAGCATATTTTGTCTATCAACACAATATAATTAGTATCCTTCAAAATTTCATATATAAAATAAACTGTTATAGATTGCTAAAATTTGAATATTAATCAAAAAATTACTATCTCCTTACAAACATACATACAATAAAAATAAATAAGGAACATTGCATAAATAAATATATATATACATGCATACAAAAGGTTACTGATTTTTTTAATGATAATAAAATCACATTAGAGAAGACAAGGAAAATAAAAAAAAATTATGTGGTTTAAAATTCAGTTACATGATTTCGACTCAAATGCAAACTAAACATATTTTTTGAATTCATACCTTCCCGCGTAACAAATGTTTTTTATAAAATTATTTATTCCCAAAGCACTTGAACAAATATTTTAAAAAATCGAAACATGTTTGGAAAAAGTGTACAATTTAAATAAATATAATAATTTTAAATTATTTTTTTTTAAAAAAAAAGAAAAATGTTAACTTTTCAAATATTTGCAAATTCAATATTTTGCACTAAATATGATTTTTAATATGAATACCATAATACAGTTTCATAAAAAAAGATTAGTTTAACTTATAATAATTTATCATTCCATAACAATTTGTCAAACATCACAAAATATAGAAAGGGTTTTTTTTAAAACGAAGCAAGAAAGTATTTTTAAAGCGAAGTAATAATTATAAGATTACTTTTTTTTAGCAAATTAAGAATATAGTTTCATATATTTAAGTAAAGAAAATAAAATATGCTGAATAAAATATATTATAATTAGTATCATCATGTCCGTAAATTGAAATATTTTAGCCATTTTCCTGAAGTTTATCGGAAAATAGTATTTTTACTTTTTCTTAAAAAATTGAAATACATCTAGAATAAATAGCATGACTTAAACAATTTAACTAATGATGAATCTTTCATGTAATAATATCAAACTACAAAAGTGTTTTGAAATAGTTTCATATTGATGATTTTAAAAATTACCAAAGAAATCCTTAACAATAAAAGTTTTCTCTGACAATTTTTTAAAAATTAAATTTCATGTATTTAATATTTACGTTTCTGTAACACATATACACACAAGTACAAACACACTCCCTCCATGTATATGTATGTGTGTGTGTGTGTGTGTGTGTGTAATATTTTATAAATTGAATTTTAATTGAGTCCCTTTCATCATAAATCTTTACTAAAAGTCTTGAATTCTTATGAATATAATTATTCTTGAATATTCTTTACTTGAATTAAATGCCATAACCATGAAGAATGAATATAAGTATTATTGCTTCGAATCTAATGAAAGTTCCTAACAAGTCGTTGTTTTATCCCTTTGCAGAAATTATTTGAAATGAATTGAAAATTTTAATTTCATCACCTAACCAATCTACATGTTTAAAACTTTATGTAAATACGGCTAATTACTCAATACAAAATATATAAAGTATTCGTTTCATACTTCAATCTAAATGGTATAAAGATTATACCACCATCCACACAGAGAGTTAGAGAGCAACAGATGGAAGCACTAAAATTTTCAAATCAGATTTATATGTGACAGTTCACTTTATTACATTGAAATATAGAGGTCGTAAATATGTTATAAAGTGCCAGTGATGCAAAAATCAGATTTATTCTCCGAAAAAAAGAAATTTAAATCAGAAAAAAAGTTCTATTGCAAACTTTTACAAAGAACAGATTTAGTCATCAATGGTGCTTTTTTTTATAATTATTATTAAATTAATCAGTTAAATAAAATAATCAAAAGTAAGCGATGAAATTTAGAGAAATGAGCAATAGTAAACTTTTCTGATATTAAAATTAACGGGAATGATAAATTATTAAATTTAATATGTTTATGTTAAATGTAATTAAAATTAAAACAAACGATAAATTATTAAATTAAATATATATCAGCTATATGCAATTAGAATCGAAGAAAACGTGAAATTTTTAAATTCTATATATTTAATATAAATGTAATTAAAATGAAGCAATGGGTAAGAAATTGAAAAGTGATCTGGTACGACAAAACGCTTCACCTAAAACAATAGCCCCTTAGATGACTAATAAAAATTTATCAACGCTATAGTTGCCCTCGAAGCAACAAGCAAATGCTTAACGGAAAAAGGATTTCTCAAAACCTAAACTATTGCAAAAAAAATCTAACAAAGCAAAGACAGAGGGTGAGTTTTCGGAGGCCTCTAAGATAGAACTGGCTGGAGACAGCCGATTAGGGACTTGTTGTTGATAGACATGAGACTTCCAAACAATGATTGATGTAAAGTGTTAGCATGAAATAAAAGCAGACGATAAGATGCCAACAATTGAGGGACGACAGTAGGGGTTCATTGCCATTAGAGGGGAACTTTATCAAAGAATATAAGTGAACTAAGATGTAAATCGCTAAAAAAAGGAAGAAAAAAAAATACAGCAAAGAGTTACCCGCTATGTAAGAAGAACTGAGCAATCAGTGTACAACCCATAAATACTTCAGAATAAGGAGGATTGTCTTTTTTCTTTTTTTTTTTGACACATTTATCCATCACATATGTGAGAGAGTGTTTCGAATGTGAAAAATTACCGTGACGGCTGGTTTTTGAACTCTTACGGATCTACGCTTATTCTTAATTTTATTTATAGTAGCCTTATAATTTAGTTTTAATTAATTTCTTAAATATATATAATTGTAAAAAAATATATTTAAAAGATTGCTACTCGGGGACTTTCGATTGAAAAAAACTTGTTTTGTTTAAAGAGCTCCCTTCTGATGGATCGCAGTTACCTTCAGAAGCAAGTGAGGAAGTAAATAACTCTACAGTATATGCAATAATAAATATGTCTTATTTTAAATAAAACTGCATATGCTTTTCTACTAAATTTGGTTTACTAAGTTCTAATTGTAGTTATATAATTAAATTATGAAAATTATATATGTATAAAAAAAGTTATACTTAAATTAATTAACACCTTTTCGCACAAATTATCACTCAAAGAAATAAAAATTCATCATAAAGTTCTCATTTTTCAAAAAGTGTTTTGTGATCGTAATATTTCCCAAATTAACTACAATTAATGTACTTTTTTTTATGAAAGTATTTATTATTTATTCGAAGGAATGCAAGACAACCAGTTTACAAAAATATGTCCTAGAGGAGCGGTGGTATATTATATATCCCGGGTCTTAAAAATCAGTAAACAAGTAAAATTTAATTTTACCGCTTCATATTGTACCCTTTTAACATTATTAATTTTGTATCAGATGAATTTTAACTATTTTTAATGTGTTCTTATATATCACCCCTTAAAGTATTAAGCGTTCTGATTTTAATTTTATTATTTATATGAATCAGGTTTTACATAAGTGGGATAAAATGAAACATTTGGTTAATTCTGCTCAATTATTGTTATAATTAAAGATTTTAAGTTTTCTGTATACATATAAAACATTAAAAGCTATTTTAACTACAGATAATTTTGTATATAATAATGTAATTATATATTTGTTAAGCTATTACCAGCATATATATAATTTCGATATTCCTTCAATATATTTACTGTTTTTTGGTAAGATCAATGTAAATTCTTTTAAGAAACAAGTTGCCTACAAAATTAAATCGTTCCTTCGAGATAACATTGGATAAAATTGAAAAAATCATTAAGTAGTTACAAAATATTGATGACCTTAAGACCATCTTCTTAATTATGCGTATGAATTGGTATTATACTTTTTTTTATTAATTTGTTGAGTTTGAACTACTTTATTTTCAGCAGTTTTATCTAGTGTATAGATGGTTTCGATTACCATTGATCGTAAAAAATTTCTTCTTTTTTAATATAGTGATCATATTTAGTTATAATGATACTATATTTATTTTGAAGTCAAAAAATTTAATATTACAATTATATGTAAATATAATAATCTACTAACATTAACTAATAAATATTAAATATCATATTATGATAATATTTGCAAAAAAAGTAAAAAGTATTTAGAATTTTAAGCACATACTTTTTTTTATTATATTTTTATGTGTTTTGAGTTGGCGTTATCCTTTCATTAATTTTCGTAATGTCAATAGATTTTATATAAACTTCATAAATTTCTTTATGAATAGAGTACTAAGAAATATTCAGTCAGTGATTCTTGAGGTATCGTAACCTAATTTCTATTTTATAGATATATTATTAAATTTATCATTATCACAATCCTAAATCCTCTTTCCTTCCATGTTATATTTCTTAAAACTTTGACTATGACTATTTTTAAATTGCCTGTAATCATATGTTTGAATCCATCAATTACTTTAGTTGATATATATATATATATATATATATATATATATATATATATATATATATATACTGAAAATTTATGAAAGAATAATTTAAAATATTTAAAAAGACAAAAATCCAGAAAGAAATGTAACAATGAAAGAAAAATAAATGAAAATATGGAACCCAGCAAGTCAAAAAGCAATATCGGGCTGAGGACCGATTAAGCGGGGTTAAACTAGTTTAATGGTACCAACCTTCCCCCTTTGCGACTTGGTAGGCTGAATTAGGAAATCCAAATTGCAAAAGAGTTCATGATTAAAAGATGCAAACAAATTCAGCGATAAAATCTACAAAAATAAAATCTATAATTCCTGGTAGGCTGAATTGGGAAATCCAAATTGCAAAAGAGTTCAATGATTAAAAAAATGCAAAAAATTTCAACGATAAAATTTACAAAATAAAAACTATCATTCTAAAAATTATCAACAGATCAAAATATAAAAATTACTTACAAAATTCAAAGAAATGAAGATTCAAATATGTGAGTAGTAAGACGGAATTTTCTTTAAGCTTCAAGATGTATATCACATACTCAAAATGAAAAAATATAACACATCATCACCATATAAATTGAAAAAAGATTTAAATCATTGTTTGATTGGTAATAAAATGTAAAAGGATGCAAACAATTGGTTAGTAATAAGTTGTATGGTAAAGGAGTATAACGGAATATATGTATATATATATATATATATATATATACATATATTCATTTAGATTTTTTTTTAGTATCAACGTTTGTAACTGGAAGAAAATGCAGAAGTTTCATAAAAAATACTCTTCTAATTAATGTTTTTTTAGCTCAATTTTTTATGACACATTTTATGTAATGTTCCTTACTTATTTTTTATTGTATGTATGTTTGTAAAGAAGATGGTAATTTTTTGATTAATATTCAAATTTTAGCAATCTATGTCAGTTTCTTTTATATATCAATAATGTTAAAAAGATACAATATCAAGTGGTAAAATTAATGTTTATTGATTTCCTGATTCTTAAGACCCGGAATATATAATATACCATTGCCCCTCTAGGACAACTTATTTGTGCACTCATTGTTTAGCATTCCTTTGAAGAAATAGTAAATTCTTTCTTAAAAAATATGTTATTTTAGTTAATTTGAGAAATATTAGGATCACGAAACACTTTCCAAAAAATGAGAATTGTTTGATGAATTTTTATTTTAATTAGTGATAATTTGTGTGAAAATGTGTTAATTAATTTAAGTGTAACTTTTTTATACATATAAAATTTTCATAATTTAATGATATAACTTTATTATAAACTTAATAAACTAAATGTAATACAAAGGAATATGCAGTTTTATTCAAAATCAGGCATATTTTTTATTGCATATACTGCAATGATATTTTATTTCTCACTTGTTTCCGAAGGTAACTCCGATCCATCAGAAGAGAGCACTTTAAACCAAACAAGTTTTTTTCAATCGAAAGTCCCCGTATGGCATTCTTTTAAAAATATATATATATTCAAAAAATAATTAAAACTAGATTATAAGGCTACTATAAAGAAAATTAAGATTAAGCGTAGATCCGTAAGAGTTCAAAAACCAATCGTCCATGGTAATTGTTCGCATTCGACACATACCCTTTCACATATGTGATGGGCAAATGTATCCAAAAGGAAAAGAAAAAAATGTCATCCCTCCTTATTCTGAAGTATTTATGGGTTTGACGCTGAGGGCTCTGTTCTTCTTACAAAGTGAGTAACTCTTTGCTGTATTGTATCTTTTGTAATACTTTACTTCAATAATTTACATCTTAGTTACTTAGATTCTTTAACAATTTCACAGCTAGAGGTAATGAACCCCTACTGTCGTGTTTCAGTTATCGTTAGCTTATCGTATACTTCTATTTCATGGTAACACTAAACATAAATTATCGTTTGCAAGTCTCATGTCTATCAACAACACCAATCCCTAATCTATTGTCTCCAGCGAGTTCTATTTTAGATGCCTGAGAAGACTCTCCCTCCATCTTTGCTATGTTAGATATTTTGCAATAGTTTAGAGTGTGAGAAATCCCCCTGAGCTTTTATTTGTTGTTTTTTCGAGGGCAGCATAGCATTGATACATTTTAATTATATTTATTTTAAATATATTTAATTCCATAATTTTTCGTTTGCTTTAATTTTAATGGCATGTAGCTAATATATATTCAATTTTTTAATTTATCGTTTGCTTTCATATTATTTACATTTATCTTAAACATATTAAATTTAATGATTTATCGTTCCCTTTAATTTTAATATCGGAAACGTTTACTATGGTCCATTTCTCTAAATTTAATCGTTTACTTTGAATTCTTTTATTTAACCGAGTTGTTCAATAATAATTATAAGAAAAGCGTACCTTAGATGGCTAAATCTCTTCTTTGAAAATCTTTGCAATAGAACTTTGTTTCCTGATTTACATTTCTTTTCTTCTGAGAATAAGTGTGATTTTTGCCTCACTGGCACTTTATAACATATTTACTACCTCTATAGTTCGCTGTAATAAACTGAACCGTCAATTATCAGTCTGATTTGTAAATTTTAGTGCTGCATCTGTTGTAAACTAACGATAGAGGGCGCTAGGTGCTAGATGTGAAAAAAAAAAAAAGGAAGATAACTTTTGTTAGTGCTGAGTGTGAGAGAGAATTAAGATGTTGAAAAGCGAACTCTGTTAGTGAATTAGGATATTTAATTATAGTTAATATTTGTTGTATTGTGACATCTTAAAGTTAATTGAAGAAGTTGATATCATTCGATTACCTTTATTTGTGTCTGTGTGAATATATTAACTTCAACACCCTGACATGATGAAGCGAAAGCTGATGACCACCGTCAGAAAGGTAGGAAATTTTGATTTATTCTTTGATATACTATTTGTGAATTGTAGTTTAAACACCATCTGTTGCTTCCTAACCTTCTGTGGGAGTGGGTCTATAAATTTTATACCATTTAGCTCAAAGTTTGAAACGAATAATTTATATATTTTGTTTTGAGTAATTAGCAGTATTTGCATAAAGTTTCAAACATGAAGATTAGGTAGCTGAAGAAATTAAAATTTTCAATTTATTTCAGAAACATTTCTGTAAAGGATAAAACAACGATTTGTTAGGAACTTTCATTAGATTCAAAGCTATAATTTTTATAATCATTCTTCATAGTTGGGAAATCTTCCATTTGAAGATAAATGTGTTGAGAAGAAAGATATTTTAAAGATATTTTCAGGGTGCTAAATATGAGGTATAAAAAATATTCCACCACCCCTCAAAGTGGTAAATATAAAATACGAAATTATAAATTCAAGATATTTAGTAAATATTTATGATAAAGGGGACTCAATTAAAATTCAATTTATAAAATATTACACACACACACACATATATATATACATAGAGGGAGTGTGTTTGTACTTGTGTGTATATGTGTTACAGAAACGTAAATATTAAATACATGAAATTTAATTTTTAAAAAATTGTCAGAGAAAACTTTTATTGTTAAGGTTCTTTGGTAATTTTAAAATCATCATATGAAACTATTTCAAAACACTTTTGTAGTTTGATATTATTACATGAAAGATTCATCTAGTTAAATTGTTTAAGTCATGCACTCTAGATGTATTCAATTTTTAAGAAAAGTAAAAATACTATTTTCCGATAAACTTCAGGAAAATGCTAAAATATTTCAATTTACGGACATGATGATACTAATTATAAATATTTTATTCAGTCATATTTTATTTTCTTACTTAAATATATGAAACTATATTCTTAATTTGTAAAAAGTAATCTTATAATTATTACTGCTTTTAAAATACTTTCTTGCTTCGTTTAAAAAACCCTTTCTATATTTTGTGATGTTTGACAAATTGTTATGGAATGATAAATTATTATAAGTTAAACTAATCTTTTTTATGAAACTGTATTATGGTATTCATATTAAAATCATATTTAGTGCAAAATATTGAATTTGCAAATATTTGAAAAGTTAACATTTTTCTTTTTTTAAAAAAAATAATTTAAAATTATTATATTTATTTAAATTGTACACTTTTTCCAAACATGTTTCTGATTTTTAAAATATTTGTTCAAGTGCTTTGGGAATAAATAATTTTATAAAAACATTTACATGCGGAAGGTATGAATTCAAAAAATATGTTTAGTTTGCATTTGAGTCGAAATCATGTAACTAATATTTTCCTTGTCTTCTAATGTGATTTTATTATCATTAAAAATCAGTAAGTTTTGTATGTATATATATATATATATATATATATATATATATATATATATATATATATATATATGTATGCAGAGTTGCAATTCCCACCGTGTGCAATTCGTTTTTCTCTATGCTATAGTAGAATAATTCCTTAAAACTGAAATTGGCTCACTCTCTCTTCGACTGTTTTATAAACATAATAAATTAAGTGATATATATATATAATTAAGTAAAAATTTTAGAGAAACTAAATTGTAATTATCTATCCTAAATATAAAAAAATATATTTCTTTTTTACATATCATTTGCGAATTAAGCATTAATTAATATTAAGAAATTTTAAGAAATTATTTACACTTACTTATTGGTGAGGGAATTTTCACCATTCCGAAGATTCCAGATACTGCCAATTTCTTCAAGAAAGGTTTTGGTCTATAAAAGTAGACACGCATTTTTTTAACAGTCATTTGTTTTTAGTGGAATTTAATTAGTTTTCCAAGATACAAACAAATAATGGAAAATAGTAAAATATAATGAATCAAACTTTTTATGAGTATTGAGTAAAGTGACTAGATTTTAACATTCGTAAATCGGAACACCATTGCCCACGGTGGGAGGGTTCTTACCTAAATCATCTCAAGAGCTTGTTTGTTAACATCATTTGTTTAACTAGAGCTAGCACTTAGTACAATGTGTATCGTATGAGAGAAATTTACAAAACTCGATACAAGAAGGTGTTACTTCGTGGACGACCAACAAACTTATACCCTGACCCTTATCCTTTCTAAAATTCCTCTCCGTTTCCAATTTTTTCAAGATATAATTCCTTTACAATTATGTTCGAATGATGCTAAATCGCAAGTGAAACATGCCGCCATAAGAATAAAATCTGTAGAAGCGTACAAAGTGTTCTCTCTTCATTTTAGTGCTACAAAATGTTTTCGTCTCTGTCACTGCTGAAAAATCCCATTGTTCATTAAGTCCAAGCAATGGTGGTGTATTCTAGCTCCTGATCAAGACGAACTTTGATAAGCAGTTCGAGATAATCAGTTCTCAAATATCTCTATTATTATTGAAGTTTAACATAATAAAATCTACAAAAATAATATAAAGCTCATATCTTGGTGAAATAGCTATATGGAAGCCTAAAACCATATATTTCCTTCCCGTTCTCCCGCCGTTCCCTAGCTTGACGCGCATTTTTCTAAAAATCAGGACTTCCTTAAAACCCCGAGGTACGAGGGATAATTTTTTAAAATGCGGGTCGTCTGGTCTCTTTAGTATAGAGGCAAGTTTCTGTGGGATATGTTAATGAATGATTATATTAACATCAAATACAAAAAAAAACAAAAAAAAAAAACAGATGATATATTGTAAATTATAAAACACCAATAAATTAAATAATTTCAAAGGGCTAAAATGTGTCTAAAAATGACACTATACAATAAAATCTCTACGATTCAATATTTTAATTTAAAATAAAAAAAAATTCTATCTTACCAAAGATAAATATGAATGAATTACGAATGTATTAGTGGCCAATATTCACGCTTTAAAATAACATTAACTTTAACAGAAATTAATTCGTAAGAAATATAATTATTTAAAGATTAGAAACATTGTTTTCAGAGTTTTAAAGTATAATATCCTTTTCTGAATTTTATTCTGCTTTGAAACTATTAATAATAGACGCATTGTTTAAAACTTATACTTACTGCACTTCATATTGCATATTGGAATGAAAAAAAATGGACAGAAAATTTCCTTTGATAAACGCGTTTTAGTTTCCTGAATCTCGCGCTCGCAAGCTGAGAATGAAAGTATATATTGTCTAGAATCACATTATAAATATCATAAAAATATTTGTTAAAAGATGAATCAGAAAATATTCAGAATAATTACCAGGAAACGTGATATGCAGAAAAAAATTACATTTGACTAACTTAAAAAAAGTTCAAAAATTCTAATCTATGCATTTATCTGTAGAATTTAAATTATTTTATTGCAGCATACTATGTTTTAAAAAGAAAACTTATGTCTTATAAATATTTAACTAGGATGTTTTCCACAAATATTTAGATGTACATAAAAGAAAGGAAATTTATTTACCGTGTGCGAATTTTCCACGTCCTTCTTCTTTCGTTGTTATCCATCTTCAATACACCTCTCTGTGTTACGGAATCACGTAACGCAGAACCAATGCCCTCTGCTGAAAATAAGTGTATACAAAGTTTACATCTAAAGCATTCTTAGAATAAGATGGCAGTAACCTCGAAATGAAAATACATTCCTGACATATATCTCGTTTATTTGATTTAATAGTTATTGCGAATTTTTTTTAATTTCGTTTATAGTAGAGGAATCAGCTTCTGTAAATAAATATTATACTAATATTTTTTTTTCTTTTAAAAAAATAATACTTATCATATATATGTTTTCGTGAAATATTTACTATCGTTTATGTCATTGTGAAACTTCAACCGTTTTAATGAAAATTTTTACTTACAAATAACTTAAGTATCTGAGTTTTGATTAAATTATTAAAATAATATTATATTGTTTCTTTTTAAATATGAATTGCTTTCAAAGTATGATTTTCACATTTTAAATCATGAATCTTTTAATTATTTACTTAATCTATTTGTTAAGAACCAAAACTAACTTATATACCTATAAATAGCATATTATATAAATTCGTACTGTTAACCTCGTATTATTAAAAATATTCTAAGAAGAAAAAATGATATTAGTTTTAAAAAAATTATTTCAATTCTAAATCCATTTGCTAAGGCTGGTTGTGACTGAAAATGTCTAGACATATGCATATGCCTAGGAACACTTTTCTTTTCATTGCAAAATTTTAAATTAATAACTTAATTACTTCAATCAGATAATTTTCAATATCAAAATATAGAATGGAAAAAAGCAATGATTAAAAATGACAAGAGAGAAATGATTTTCCTAAGTTTTTGTATCCAGATCCTGACAAGCAATAGGAAAAAAAAATAAGTCAATTCCTACTTAGGTTAACAAAGAAAAAATTTATTTTAGTTACTTGTTATTAAATAATTACAATTAATATAAATATATATATACATATGACAGAATCACTATATTAATTGGCAAAAGAAATTTTTTCCAGCAATCTACACGCTTCGTCACTAACAGATTTTTTTTCCTAAATATATATCCTACTAAATATCTTATAAAAGAGAAATTTTTTCTTACATGTAAGACTAAAATTAATTATTTGAAGATCAAATAAGAAAATTTTATGCTCCGACGAGATTCGATTCAATGATTCTACGCGGACACTCTATTAACTGTGCCATTGCTAGACAAATGGAATAATAGAAGCATTGGATTGTTTCTTAATTCATCCGGTAAATTAAATGATTGGAATGAGGTTTAGCCCAACCACCCATGGTGACAGGAATTATATGGCGGTATTGTGCCAAATGTGGCTACCCAGGTCCACTTCGCAGACTTCACGTTTAGCCAAAAAAAAAAATCGCTAACGGAATTTTCACCAATTAAATTTAATTAAATGAATTAATATTTCAAAAAACCTATATTAATTTTCACCAATTAAATTTAATTAAATGAATTAATATTTCAAAAAACCTATATTAACATCAGGTGTCATCTATTACAAGTTTAAAACCATATATATTTGAACTTGAGTGGATGAATCAAAAGTATTTTATTAAAGTTTGAAAATTTGGACAAGATATATATAAGGAGAGTGTGAGCTAATTGTTGGAATTTAAAAATAGGCGGTATGTTTCTTTTTTTCAATATGAAATGATTTAAAATTTTGATTTTTAGTCAAATGTTTATCTTTTTTTTAATATATGAATATTTTTTAGATTTGGATATGAGTAAAAATATCACATATCACTAAATTATTCTCCAATTGTGAAGAAATGAAAAGAATCTCCAATCATGAAACATTAAATTATTTTTATTCATTAGTGATGAAGTTGAATGTAATTGATGTTTACCTCGTCTATTTTTAGGCTTCTTTTTAGAAATAAAATCATATCCTTTTGAAAAATTTACACTTTTTCTATTTACACTTTTTCTGCAGATCAAGAGAGACGTTGGTATTAAGATGACGTAATATCCACTTTGCATGTATCAAAATTTCTTTAAGATCTTGATCACCATCAAGCGTATAACCTAATACATGTAAAGGGTTTTAAAGCCAATAAAATCTAATTTTCAGATGTCTAGTGCAAATATTTAAATTTATTCTTTTGCACATTTACCGAGTATAATATTTTAAAATATTAACCATTTCACTTTCAATATATTCTTTGTTTACTATTTATATATTTCTTTTAGATATATTCTTCATTTATAATTATCTAATATTTTACTTTATAAGATCGACATTTTTACTACCAACATCTTCACTAACATCAACTACTTTTGCATGAGTTATTTTGTCTTATATTCACTATGGAATATTCGAGAATTTCTTATACATGCATTTCTTCAAAATTGGAACTTATATATGTAAAAAAAATACTTTGTACACCGAGTATTTTACTCTAAAACGATAACTATTTTTCTAAGAATTCTATAACATCAATTTTTTACTTTATATATATACACTAGTATAATATTTTTAAGGTACTAATGCGACTGAGTTTTCCCATATGATGCAATTTCGCCAAATTGATTGGTAAAGTTAAATCCGCAGAAGCGACCAAACTGTAAAAAAAGGTCCCAAGTTTTACTTCAAATGTAATTTATAAAATATATTACTACAAACCAAGAACTTTTCTTCTTAAATAAATCTTTTTTTTTTATAATTTGGGGTAACACCAATCCGTATGAATCCAAATTTTCATAATTGGTTTCAGATTTTCTTTCTTTTTGAAAATTAGAAACTACGAATCAGAAAGTTACATTTCATATTCAATTGTTCAGGTAATTCGTATTTATTTTACGTTTTTATTTTTCGTACTATTATTTTTTTTTACGTATTTTTATTTCTTATAGTAAAAATTCAATAATTTTATAGAGTATTTATTTCTTCTTCGAAAATTAGACAAATTGAAATTTGTTTTCAATTCAGCAAATTTCGCTAAATTTTGTTATTTGACCTAATCTAATATTGTTACTAAGCTGAAGACGGAGCTCTGTTTCCGAAATTAACATGACTGAAATCATTCCAGTAATTTGCAATATTTTGCAAGTCACATCTCTGGATCTATTAGACAGATGCATGTTTGCTTTCTGGCGTTTATTTGTGTAACTTAGAAATATGTAATATATATATATAATGTTATTTCAAGCAAAAGAGAGAGAGATGAAAATATTAAGAGCAATGAAAACTTTACTCTCAGTAAAGAAGAAAAATAAGACTGTTTTCACTGTTAAAAATATTACGTATGCTGTGTGAATTAAATGTGTGTATTAAATAACGAGACTGATGCTGTAAAACATTTTATTTTGATATTATGCATATTTACTTATTATCAACTTTAGAATACACTCCTCTATCCCTCCATGAGTACCTTTCATTTTTCGAAACAATGAAGTAAGTTGTCTTCTACCAGTTCCTTCCAGATGCATGCCGCTTTCTCTTTAACAGTTTCAACTGACTCTTGCATATTTTATTGTAGATTTCACCTTAGGAAACGGATGGAAGTCGCATGGCTCAATATCCGACGAATAAGGTGTATGAACTAGCACTGCAATGCCGTAATGACTAGAAATTTCTTGATAGACAATTTGGAATGAGACGGATCAGAGCCTTTTAGAGAAATTTGCCTCATGGATTCAATGTCAATTTCAACAATATCAGAAAATGCACGAACACTTAACCAATGGTCATATCAAACCAATTTTCAATGTTTTCGATATTTTCATCCGCTTTTGACGTGGAACGGCAACCCGAGAATGAATCATGTTCAATGTTTTCTCGGCCATCCTGAAAACGTTTAACCAATCAAAATCACATGCACTTGATAAACATTCATTGCCATACACTTCGTTCAATAAATTATAAGTTCAATTAGCGGATTTTCCAAGTTTCATGAGAAATTTCACAACAATTATTTGCCCACTAATCATTTTTCAGCAAGTGGGTTAAGTATTGAAGCCAGCGGTGAAACTGACATTATTCCGTGTATGTGAACGAAACAATAAAGTGTGCATCGTCAGATATTTAACCCTGGATTATGTAGTGGACTGTGCGAAAAAAATGCACTATGAAACGGAAAATTAAGGACATAGTTTTCGATTTCCTAATGCGACTCTAGTGATTAGTTAGTGAAAAGATTTGTTTTGAATAACAAAGTGTTGTATGAAAGGAAAAGGATGTCCTCTCAAAACGTTTGAAATATGATATCTTATTATTGACGAAAGAATCTGGTATAAAAATTTCATCTGAAGCTGATAATGAAGAAATAATAGCAAATTTAATTAATGATGAGTACTATGAAGATTTTGTGGAAGGATATCTCGAGACGATAATTGAAGAAAGGACTGAATGGGAAGAAAGGGAAGAAAGATAAAGACAAAGGGGGGGAAATGAAAGAAATAGACGAGGAAAGAAGACTCACATTCGAAAACTTAAGACGAAAGTTCAGAGGAAAATCGGAAAGTTTTTCTTACAAGATTAAAGAAAAACATTCCGATATGATTTACGGTCATTTTGCAAGAGATTGTCCTTTCTCGTGCACCATATGTGGAAACTTACTGCAGAAAACAGTGTACATGAAATAAAAAAATGAGCCAAAAATGATTATTTTTAATGTTGGTGATCAAGAATCATCTACATCTAATGTGTAGAATAGAACAGAATTTAAAACTGTTCCTAGGGTCACTTCTCTACTGGAAACCAGATCTTCAAGTTGTTGGCTGAAAGAATCAATAGCATGAAATTTAGAACTGAAGATTTTACCTTGTCTTAAGGATCTCCCCTCATGTGGTAATATGTTAAATCAAGTTACTCAAAGTTTAGGTACGATAACAGTAGATCTCTAAATCGAAGAAGCTTTAGCAAACAATATTTATGTTTTTATCGTCCCAGACTCAACTCGACCTGTTGATTTATTGGTTGAACGACCGTTTCCAGACTTACCACACATCGCTTACGCAGGAATCAGTGGAGAATTACGAATCGGATAAGTTAAAGATTACTCACATTTAAATTTAAATAGTGTTAAAGTAGCGCCATGTATTAAAACGAAAACAGCTGAAACCATCCGAATTGAACATATCAAAGTTAAGGAAGAAAATATGAAATAAATTGAAGAATTAGCGAAAGTACAAACAGAAAGTAAAAAGTTATCTAATATTTTGAGAAAAGAAAGGAGAAATGCAAGTGTCATGAAAAACGATTTCAGTATCAGCAGGAATATTTTGAATCTGAATTGAAGGAAATGAACCAGAATGTTACCGAAATTCAGAAGAAGAATAAAAAATTATCCCAGGCTATAAGGCTATATGACACAATTTTCAAGTAAAGGAGGCAAAACCAAATGTGACTTCAGTCTGAAAAGGGAAAAAAATGATTCTGAAGTGAAGAAAAAGGAAACATTTAAAGTGCAGATAGCAACTGAAAAGTTAACGTTAATCGTACAGGCACAAAACACCATTAACTTAAAGAAAAAAGAATCATTTGTAACACTAGAGATCCAACTGAATGACTAGAAAAATGAGAATTATAGCATGTTATATGAAATAGAAAAATCGCGGAATTAAACCTGTACCTTAATGATGAAAAAGAAGGAATATTGAGAAAAGTAAATGATAACAGGAGAAAAAATGACAATTTGAAGAGATTAGCTTATTTTGGAGAACAAAAGTGAATGAAAGAAAAAAGGAATAATAAAGAAAGGAAATAAAAAGAACGGGAAAAGGGCACAGCAACGATTTCAGAAATGTTCACATATTTAGAATTAAAATAATTAACTGAAGTTCAGGAAGTCAAAGAGAAAATTTTAAACGATGATACGGGAGAAAATATTCTCATTGAAGGAAAGAAAAGAAGCAGAGTTTCTCGAAACAAACATCATACGAAATCTGATACGGTTGGAAAAAGGGTGAGATAGATAATTAGGTGGATAGAACGAGTGGTTAACAGATATCCCTTCCAATGAAAATAAATACAGTTTAAAATGAAGGGAGTCATTCTATTGTAAGAGGAGAAATGTCGTTAGAAACTTCACAGCATTCCCCGATCCCATGAAAGGTTCGCCAGGAAACATGTTTCAGAGACCATGACTCAACACATTGCACTATCTAAAAGTTCGTACAGACAGGACTTTCAACAAAAAATAAAGAAATTAGTAATTGAGCTACCTGTGAGAAAGTCCCCCTCTCCAAAGGCAGCTGAACGTCAAAGAACTCCGCTTGACCCAGTTGGGGGGGGGGAAGGGTAATCGGTCTTTTCTAAAGGATGAGTTTTCATCCCCTCAGTTACAAGAATTTGGGACAACTGCAAAGTTACGCAACTAAGAAAAGAAGGCGGGGGAGGGCAGAAGAACAATAAGCCAATGACCGCAAACACATTCGTTGACGGAGTGACGGACACTTACAGTGAGGGAGAGATTTGCCATCCCTTTCCCCCAAGGCTGTATGAACACAAGAAACCAGACCCTGGTCGCTGAAGCCAAAAGTGAAATAAATTCCCCTGCTTTAGCAATGGGCAGCAAACTATGCGTTTACTGTATGAAGTTAGAAAATAATCCTTGTGAAAGGGAAGGATATTTTCACAACAATACGCGATCTCAGTACACTTCAAGAATATGTTCCCCCTCTACGAGTAAATAAAAGAAGTGTTCCCTCCTTGGACAGCCGATGACAACCAAATTTTAAGACCACAAGTCGGGAATCCAAAATGGAAGAATTCATATGGTTCAGCGCGCGCGAATTTGTGTTTTTTTTTTTTTGTTTTTTTTAAATTTCTTTTTACAGCGACAAAAAATAGATAAATATGAACCTAGATCTTCTAAAAAAATTATTTTTTGCTAAAAATTAATAAACGGTTAATATTTTCGCATGGAACATTTGAATATTTTTAAGAATTTAGGAACTTTTAATTTGATTACCTTCGAAAAAAATTTATTGAATGAATGTAAATATTAGTTTTAAGGGTATTTTATTAATTTAATTCTGGACAAGGATAAGTAATTTTAAGTACACGAACAGTGTAGGAAATGATAAATTTTGGGTAAGAATTAAAAGTTATTGAACATGCTGATTCTTAAAGGTACGTTTTATGGATTAAACGGTTAGAATTTTCAGTGTCAACAAATGTTTTTTTTTTACGTTTGTGTGATCTAATATGAAGAGTAGAATAATTGGTGTTTCGAAGAAATATGCTCAAAGCATGCTTTATTTTGATTTTATTATTTCAAATAGGATTTTTTTGTTTTTTTGTAAAAATTGATTTTTGTAAGCATTTTGTAATGCTTTATTATTAGAAGAGAAATTTGAAAAGATTTATTCTATGAGGATTTTGATTTAGGAATGCTTTAATTTTGTAATGATCAGAAATGTAAGGATTTAGAAATACAATTTTGTAATGATTTATTTTTGTAAGTATTGATTTTTTGTAATGTTTTATTTTCGTAGCAGTATTTTACAATTATTTATTTTGCAAGGATTTGATTTAGGGATGCATTTTTTAATGATTAGGAATGTTAAGATTTATGAATGCGATTTTGTAATGCTAAGTAATATGATTTTATAATGATCTTTTGTAGGATTCTTAGAACTGTGTTTTAACGAGTGTGTTATGTTAAATAATTTCTTTGTATATCTGTGTGACCCCTTTTGACTTTATAAGAGTTAAGCATATTCTGTGAAAATGAGAATTGATATTTAAGTGTTTAAAAAAAGGAGGAAAGGAAAAAACTTAATAATTATAGTTGCATGAATTAATGTTTATGAGGATAACGATATTCGATGTTTTGAAGAATGAAATTAGTAATTTGTCAGATCTTATTACTTTTTTAATATTTTATATGGCAATTGATGTTTGAAATTGGGTTTGATACTTAGAAGTAGGATAATTGATAATATAAAAAGATATGTGTATTAGCTCGATATTTTGAAATATGAATTTCAGGTTTGATATTTTTTTATATTTGTATACAATAATTAATGGTTTGTAGGAAATGAATTAATTCTGTTTTGTATAAATATTTTGTTAGGATAATAGATGTCTCGAAATAATTATATAAAGTGTTAATGTAATTTTTTTAATAGAAAAAGTGAGATGTATGGAGCATTTTAAAAGATGATAAGAAGTAGTATTTTAAAGTGCTCTGGTAGTCTTAGTATTTTGATATGTAAGAAAAATAATACTTTGAACTCTCTGAAAACTAAGATTTTTTGAAAACTTAAATTCGAATTAGTACTCAAGCGGAAACAGATTTTCTTGAAAATGCATGACGCAATTGAAGACAATTTGGTGTGAAGTGTACGCATAAGAGTGAGGATTATGTAAAAGGATTTGTGTATTATGATTAATATTTTTTTATCTGAAAATGGTAATTGATTTTTCATATTTTAAGTATTTAAAGGAATTTCACTATTGATATTTTTGTGTGCTATAATTAATGGTTTAAATATGTATCAAAGATTTTAAAGTGTGTCATTCCTTAATAATTTTAATGTGTTTCAGTTATTAATGATTTAAAGTTTAACTATCCTTTTAATGATTTGAAGTGCTATAAGTAAGAGTTCTTATGATTAATTTAGTATTAACATTCTATATTGTTTTCGGTCAAGCTAATATATGATGAATGTGATATATGGAGTATTTTGTTGAGTGTAAGGATTTTGTGTTAACTGTAATCTTGTATATTTGGGACCATTATAGGGCACGATTGGCTGAATGTTATCTCCCGTGCTTAAAGCTCTCCTACAAATGGCGATTTTTTTTTGTTTAGGAGTAAGTATGGGATGTCATACGATCAACTCAGAACAGGGCAGACCAGACCAAACCGAGTCTCCGAGCGGAGCTGATGTAAGTGAGCTAGATGACACTCGTGAGTAAGGAGTGTGAATGAAAAATTGTTGCTGTCGATCTCTTTTTGTCTCATCTAATATTACTTTAATTACGTCATCATTATTTCTTTAACTGCACAAATATTCAAAGTCATAAATATTGCATATATTTTTATCTTTTTCATAAGTAATAATTTCATAACCGATTTTCATAATAGCATAATATCCAAACTATCTATAGCAATTCTTAAATTCTTCAGTTACATTTCACCTGCTTTAGTTAAGCAAGCATTGGAACCATTAGTTAAAGTTCCAAAATTAATAGGTATTCAATTTAATAGGTGCAAATGTCCTTAAAAATATTTAGGCAAGTACGATACATTTTAATAGCTTTAAAAAAAACAATCGGTAGAAATTTTATTTTCCTATTCTTTAGATACAATAGAAATTATTTAATACTTTAAATATTAAAATCATCATAAAATCTATTAATTGAACGATTTATTTTTCTTTAATATTCACCATTTCTATATATTTCCTCTTTCTATTTCTACCTTCATGTTTCTTTCGATATCAATATTATTTGAAACATTAAACAAATTGCAACTACAATTCCCATAAAAATATTCTTTTTTGCTAACTTATTTAAGAATATGAATTATATTTTTATTAACAGTCGTAGCACATGAGAATCGGATGATCATAAATTATTATACGCTTTAATAAAAGAAATTGAAACCATAGCCTTTTTTTAATAATTTGCATATATATATATATATATGTGTGTGTGTGTGTGTGTGTATGTGCGTGTATATATATATATATATATATATATATATATATGTGTGTGTGTGTGTATGCTTGTATGTGAGTGTTTGAGCAACATCTATATATAGTACAATTTAGAAATACAAAACACGATTGAAAATTATTTAGAATAAAAACAACTAACAAAAAAAGTGTACAGAAAAAGAAAACCTAAAATGAACTTTGAAATATTATCAAACTGAATGTTTTAAGAAAATAAGTCAAAAATTTATTTAAATACTTTACACAGTATATTCATTGAATGCACTAAAATTCAATAAATTATATATTGCACGCTATTTAAGAATCAAATCAGTTTAAAGGAAAGCAAAGTAATATAAGTTTAATAATTATAAAAAATTGAGATAGTGTAGTTCCATACTTACATATGTGATATACCGGTGTTACAGATCTAACCATCACACTTCAGTAAATTGCATTTTAATAAGATGGTGTAGAAGCAAAAATTAAAAATCCTATCAAGGAGAAAAAGAACTATATTAAACAAACACGTTACGTTCATTTAGTTTTCAACGTACTAAAGTAATCATAATAAATCATTTAAAACAATTGATGCCTATTAATAAATATAACTTAAAAAGAGATACAATTGGTATGCATTACAAATGGCTAGGCCATCAATCCCATTTTAAAATGAAATTAGTTTGTTACGAAATAACTAGTTTGAAAAAAATAAATAAATAAACTTCAGAACTATTGTTTTGGGCTTTCCTTTCTAATATTATAATCACCTTTCATTTATATGTATTGTAGATATTTTTAACAACAACAATTTATAGGAAAATTTATGTTTAAGTATGTCATTTTATTCTATTCAAATAGTTAATAAAGAATTTGAATCATCAAATGAGTTTTGATTCCTTAAATACCGTACAGAAAGCAAAAATTTCGTATTGCCTAAAATGCCAATAAAATAGACTACCAATGTTATATTTGCCTTGTGTTTATTGAAATGGAAATCAAAAAACTTTAAGGAAGATCTGAGTGCAAAAAATTAATTTACTGAAGAAACTATATAGTATACATTACCGAAGAAAAACTTTTATGAATACATCTCTTAAAAACTAAGCAAAATATGAAATCGTAATTATAAATTATTCATTGTTTTTTTTTTCTCTTTAATGTAATTAATTTGACATTTTTAAACCTTTGATGTAATTTAAAATTTAATATAAAAATTCCTTTAATAATACATTCTATGTGTTAAGGTAATATAAAAAAAAGGAATTTTTATAAATATCTCAGAAATATGTATTTGAGATCAATTTTAAGATTAATCATCGTGCAAAACCTTTCATGCAATTTAAAATAATAAATTGAAACTCATGAGCACCTTAGCATGTACGCATGCACACAAATATATATACATACTTTCACATATATATATATATAAGGAACTTCATAATAATTCACTTCTTTTATTTTTTAAATAAGGGCACACTTATATAACTCATTTTTGCTATGTCTTAATGAAAATGTACCTTAAAATCTGCAGTAATTAATTGCATATTAAATTTTTAAGAAAAATATTTTCGTATTATTTGAATATCGTTTGCTTTTTTCTCGACGGTGATATTAAGCCTCTATGGGTTTCAGTTAACGTTTCACTAAAATCTATATTGTAAGATAATGGATATCACCCCGCATTAAAAAGGAATTAGGTCTCATCCCACTTTACTGCGATGTGGATGTAAGGAGAGTACAATAGGAGAACAATTGTTGACCTCCTCGTTTTAAAAAAAAAAAACATTTAATTTAAAAAGCCCACTCATATTTCCGATCATAATTTACTAAAACTAAATAAATTTTTATTTAGTTATAATTTCATTCGAAAAACCCAGGTTTCTTGAATAAAATATGTAATTTATCATCTAATAGAAGGAATTTATTTACATTTAGTTCTATTTATACAGCTATATTGCTCCAGTTTGACACTTATTGCATACAATTTGAGTTACGGTAAGCTGTGTCTTATAGCCATTTCTTATTAAATTAGATATTTCTAAGAAAATGTTTATATTTAATATATTTCATCTCTCATAAAATATACATTTCTGAGAAAAATATTCGCTTTTCAAACAAATAATTATTCAAAAATTTAATTGTTTATAATTATTTCGATATTTTCAAATTACTATCATTTCTATAAATTTTAGTATTTTCAAACGATAATTTTTCTTAATTTTTCAAAAGAAGTTTCAAAGAGTTTGCAAATTTGTGAATTTAAAATAAAACTAATTATCCACAACTTCGTTTTTCAGCCACATAATTATTAAATAACTTTTACAAAATAACCAGAAAGTATTTTTAAAATGTGCATTGATTACAAAAGTGCCATAACATTTTAATTATTTGACTTTTATGAAAAATGGAAATATAACAAGGAGAAGTTCATTATTTTGAAGTTTAATAAAGGGATTTGGCATACAGTTGAAAATTTTAAATAATGTTCCTTAACCATGAAGTTTGCACATTTGCTTAAAATATTCTTGCTATTAATATAAAATAAAATTATTTTCATTATTTTAATCATTTTAGGATACTGCGCCGCAATAAAATATATATATATATATATAATTAATCAGATACATGACATCTCTTAATGTGAATTTTTTTGCCCTCTTTAATGAGCCGTGGTTACAATTCCACAATAAGTTTTAATAACTTATAAAGTAAAAAAACAGGATATTCGAGAGAAAAGGCAAAACACTTACCTAAAAACTTCCGTTTAATACTTGTAGCGGCCGTTCTGACTCAATTCTCATGGAGAAATAAATCACCGAGAATTGAAAAGTTAAAAATCATCTGGTCGTTGCCATGGGAACATGACAGCACTGATTCGGAGGATTCGAGCTACTTTACAGCGGAACAAAGAATGTACTTGGTACACTTGAAACGAATGGGTTTGAAAATTTGTTGTTTCGAATACTGTAGTTGTCAAGAAACACAAGATTCAATCCTGACCATTCGTTGTTTGACTTAATAGTTTGCTAATCATGTACATTTATTTAATTTTATTAGTTTCATGCATTTTATCTGAACATAATTA